>JAWNKZ010000064.1:41370000-41617500 GCA_035041615.1 Drosophila anomalipes | reverse complement strand
ATCAAATAAAATACACAGCCAGCAGCTGCCTGGAGGGATAAGCAGGTAACAGGTACCAGGCAAACCGGCAACCAGGCGAGCCAACTAAACTGAGCTGCTACTGAGCCCAGGCTGAAGCTGAAGCAGAGGCTGAGACTGAGACTGGCACTGTGACTGAGACTGAGGCGAAGCCTGAGCGAACGGCTATGCAAATAAACAGTAGCCACCCAAATGAGCAGCGAATGGGAGGAAAGAAAAATATATACACACACCCCCACACACACACACACACACACCCACACAAAATAAACAGCAAAAAAATGAGGGGCAAAATTATTTTCCATAGATGCGACCGAGAAGAGTATACCAAACTCTTTAAAAATTGTGTTCTACAATTTAAATCAATTTCTTAAAAGAAGAAACGTTTGAGACTTCAACGAAAATTCTGAAAATTGCCTACTTATTCCCACTATTTAGATAAATGTTCCATCTTAAATATTATTTGAATGCTTGTGAAATATTCTTAAGCTTAAAAATATATCAGATTGAATATAGTATTTATGCCTTTGAAAATGAAACATGTTTTCCAATATTCCACCCACGCAGAGCTGTCCCGTTTTTTGCTAGACAAACTCAATTTGCTCAAATTTAATAAAAAATTAAATTTAAATAAGTCAAATCAGCATGTTACACAAATTCAATAACTTGTCATTTCATCCAAATAAAAGGATGCTACTAAAAATAAAATCAAAGGTGTGCAGAAAGCAAAGGTAAGCAAAATAGAAGAGATGTGATTTACTGGCAAGTTGAACAAAGTGTTGAAAATGTTTTAAAATATTATTCTTCAAATTCGTCTTCCGGATATTTATGAACAAACAAAATGTAAATTTTAAAGTTAAATTAAAGCTAAAGCAGTTTGTCAAAAATTTAACCAAATGTACAAGAAATTTTGGCGAAAATGCAGTAGATGGCACATTAACACTTAAATGAAAGCAATTTATATCCCTTTTCAAATTAAACTCAAATTAAGTCAATATGCGAAAACTTTTGATATTTGACTACCTTGGAGCTGCACCCCCCATTTCCAGCACGTTTCTTTTTTCCATCTAAAGCTGAGGAGGAAGTTAAATGGAATTTGCACATAATTTGAAGCAATTTTCCACCCTTTATAATACACAAATCAAATCAGCTCTAGCTATAAAAAGTTGCAAGATATATTTTAAAGAGGTTTTCCATGAATATTTGTGACTCTCGTTTATAAATTTAAATAATCGCCCCGCCCCCGCAACCAGCAGCTACCGTTAACTTTACAGGAGGCATTGCAAATTGCATTTTGAGCTGTCATGCGTAGCAATCTGCTTCCCATCTTCGTGGCTTTGCAGGACAGCAGGACAGCACGTGGACGTGGACGAAGACGATGAGTACGAGAGCATGGACTAGGACATGGACATGGACTTAGACGTAGATATGGACTTGGCTTCCTTTGACTTGTTAAAAACTTTAATCAATGCTGAAAAGTAAATGGCGATAGCAAAGGGAAAAGGTGGGTGGTGGTGAGGGGGCGTAAGGGGATTGGTGGTAAGGTCGTGGCAATTTCACAACTGCTTTCATATGCAAAAGATTCCAGTGGCGCTGGAGCGCATAATTAGTTTGGCCAGCCGCCTATCTGTAAGCGCCTCGGTTTTAGATTCAGCTTTCATGTTGGCTCTTCCTCTTCCTCTTTTTTTGTTACGTTTGTTGCTATCCTGTTGCTATCCCCTGCAAGTAACTATTTAGCCCCCTGTTTTATGGATGTGTGGGAGTGGGGGTTGCTCTAGTTAAGTGCGTGTTGTCAGGACTTTCGTATTTCCTTGGGCTTATGATATTTTAATTAATTATGTGCGCCAATATAGAAGACACTTGCTTGCTCTTTCCCGGACTCTCTCTCTCTCTCTCTTTCCGTTCTTTCTTATTATTTGCTATATTTATATAGAATAAAAAAGTAAAAATCATTTGTATTTTTGATCAACAAAGATTTCATAAACCTTAAGTAGGTTGTAAGCTATTATATTTTTGTAATTACAAATAATTTTCAAGTGTTGAGACAAATTTGATGAATTGTTGTGACAAGCATATAGAAAAGTATATACGCCTAAGTTAATGGTGATTTTATCGAAGTTCGATGCTTAATTCTGGTCAATTTCAATTTGTGCAAATTTTAATTTCCGAGAGGGCCCTGGACGGCATTGCAGATAATTGCCTGACAAAAGCAAGCATCGTAGCCCGCCACGTTCTGTCACCTTATGCTCCCAATCCGATGGGCGGTCAGCCAGACATCAGCAGCAGCTATGTTTGATGCCTGTCAACGACACCCCTCACCACGCTTGAAACCACTCTTCCCGCATCCTACAGCCGTGCTCCTCACTCCTCGCTCTTGCTCAATGGTTTGTTTGTAAAAGCACTCAAACTGTCAAAATGGTGCGAGGCAACAACAACCTGCAACACAGCAGCAACAACTGTGTCAGTTAGTCAATAATATAATTTCTTATTACATTTTTTCGCTTCACACACATACAAACATACACAAGCATACTTACTGCACACTTTTACATATAGATGAATATATTTGTACCCAGAGCCCATTGAAAATTGCTTAAAAAAAAGGTATAATGAAGTTGCGCAAAAGTATTTTTAACAGGCATAAGGAAGTTACTTTGAACCCATAAGCAGATCTCATACTTAGAGAAGTTCTCATATACCACATACAAATCAAGTTTTTTTTCCACATTTTGTCGATAACTTTCTATCTAGGTCAAACAGGGTAAGACTTTGTAAAAAAAAAAAAAAAAAAAAAAACTTGGGTGCAGGGCATCTCTCAGTCGAGTTCTCTCGATTTGGGTATTCTATCTTGTTTTTTTTTTTTTGGCATTGCGCTTTTATCACATTACTTTTAGCTGCCTTCCCAAACACTTTTTTATAGCTGCTGAAGCATTCGCTATTGTTACACTTAAATGGTTAAGAGGTAAAAGACAGAAAGAGAGACAGAGGGACGGAAAAAGATGAAACGGAGCAGAAGCCAACGTTGTAGAAAGCTGCAAGCAGTGCAAAACTTGTATATATACATATATGTACATATATGTAATGCATAACCATATTGGAACTACAGTAAAAACTTTGCATTAGAAAAAACTCTTTACAGCAATTTCTAATCATAAAAAATCGGTAATGAAAATCTTTCAAGCTTGAAAATGCGTTCGTTAATCGATTGTTCACTAAATAATCTAATAAAGAACTTCTACACAACTTACTATTAGATTCTTTTATTTTAAAGAATATTTCCCAACTTTAAATCCCAAACAGTGAGTGATTGCTTAATCGAAATCAACAACAAATATAGATAAAGCGTCGTAATAAATAAGTTAAGTGCTAAATTTCAGTTACTATTTACTCGAATGTGCTTTGCACTTGTAATCGGCATTGTAAAAGTCAAAATTAACCAGATTGAAATGAGTACTGAAAAAAAAACAAAACAAACAAGTAGACAAAAATTAAAATAATTTTTGTAATTTTGGCCAATAGAATTTTGAAGCAGCTGGCAAAGTGGTAAGTGATAAGCGGCGAGTGGCAAGTGGCAAGTGGCAAGAATATGTGAAATGTGACTACTTTCCGTGAACGTGTTAAAGTTCATGCTGATCCACTAACATTCCAGCTTGTCAGTCTATCGACGGCTTTAAGTTAAATTTTTGGAAAGATGATGCAACCGGAGGGGAAACAATGCGCCCATACAGTTGCAGCAGCAACAACAAAAATACAACCAATTGCAACCGGATCAGCTGGAATAATGGATATGGTCAGCCGTGTTAGAGCAATGAAATTTTTTAATGTGATCCTTGTGCGACTCTGGCGACGACGTTGCTCTGAAGTTTGCGAGCTGCACGAACTGGTTCGCAAATATGAATCAAAGGTAAGCAAGAATCCCAAGTACGCCACAGATTATATACCCTTGCAGAATACTGACTTTGAATTTGCTCATACATTTGCCAAGTCTTATGATTTTTGTTTGTAAATGTCCTAGTCTCTCATAGAGAGTGAGACTGGGATAAGAATTCGAATTAAAGTAAGTTCTGTGTGCAATCTTGAATGCTGTTGAAAATCAGTTCAATTTAGACTGATCGTTGTGGCCCATTCCCAGATGGCACATGTCTCATCTGCAAGTGTATAAGAAATAAGAAAATAACCAAAGACGAAGAACGAAATTCCGTCAACCCCCTTTTGTGCATTGGCAGATAAATAAAACGCATGACGAACTCTTCAAGCGCAACAAGATGATCTGCCATGAGCAGCGACGATGCGGGCATTGGGAGACAGAGCTGCGTCGAGTCCAGGCCAAGTCGGATTTTAATATGCGCCGTTGTGGGACCATTGAGAAGGCGCTGAACGTGGCGTACGACCAGAGGTTGCACCTCAGCAATGAGCTGCAGGCCAAGACTCTGGAGTGCAACAATGCCTCCGATCTGCTCAACGAGAGCCGAACTGAGATGTTTCGTGAGCTGTCCAAGCATCGGGAGTGTGCCAAGGCATTGGCTGAGCAACAGCGACACAATCGCTGGCTAGAGATAAGAAATGTCGAACTGGAGGATGAGGTGAGAAAAAAGGGTATACATAATGACTCAATGCAACATGGATCAGGCCAGGGTTCAGTTTGGTTCGTCAAACCATATTTTTGAAAAGTAGATGGTTCAGTTTGGGCTTAGTTTAGGGTCCGTTTCACGTTTTGAAAACAATTGGAATATCTTGGATAGAACCCGCAGCCTTGACATAATCATAATTTTAAGCTTTAAAGAACTAATACCATTCGCAAAGTCTGCTGATAATATAACCTAATGTGACTAAGACTCTTGAAATATCTAGACATACAATCTACACATCTATATCTATATTTGAGAGAAACTTAACTTAAAAAAGCATATTAATTATATTGCATACTATTACATATTATATAGCTGATGACACTCAAGGATCGGTTTCAGTCGCAGCATGATGATGTTTCCGTCGCTATGCATATGAGTAAGTTGCAACTGGATGATGCATATGAGAGGCTCAAGGATTTTGAACAGCAACTAGCCGAGTTTCAGCTGTAAGTGCTTTATGCTAGGTACACATTTGAATTTCCAATGAGATCAACGATATGATAAAGGTAGTCCGTCCATTTTTAATTGTTGTCTTGTTAAGGGCTCATTTGAGCAATCGAAAATTCTCTTTAGATTCAAGATGATTTATGAAAACACCGATAATCGTTTCTTGAAAATATATATTGGTGAAGTGAGCTAAATCTTAATGGAGAAAAAATATCGATAAAGCGGCGGTAATACAATCATTACTTATCAAAAGTACTACTTTGTCGTATTTTTCAACTATATATCCATTAATATAAGATAGCAGTAATGTAAATTTTAAACTCAGTATAGCTTTCTCCTTTTCTCTCTCTCTATCTCTTTCGCTACCTCTCGCGGCCAACAGCCAACATTTTCAACTGCTAAAGGAGATCCAGGAAGATGGCGTGTTCCAGGAGATGGATGAAATTGAACGCAAAATCGGAATAATGCCTTATGCAATATATTTTATCATTGTCGATCGTTGGCCGAATGCTAAGTTTATTCTACATGAGATAATGGCCCGATTTCTGGTCTATATACTACA
The DNA here is from genome assembly GCA_035041615.1 of Drosophila anomalipes. NCBI lineage: Eukaryota > Metazoa > Arthropoda > Insecta > Diptera > Drosophilidae > Drosophila > Drosophila anomalipes. The sequence goes on along the minus strand of JAWNKZ010000064.1, from coordinate 41,611,842 downwards.
TCATAACCCATTGCCCGTATCGACGATGCCAATTACTGTTGTTGGTGTTTTTTGTGGCGTCATTCTACTCATCGGCGCCATGAAATGAGTCGATATGTGTATGAATCTATATATCTCTCTATATATGAAATATATCATATATATCCTATATATATATATATGCATATATATACATATGTGTATGTGTATACATATATTTAAAGGTTCCTGTGGATTGAAATGGATGGCAGAATGTTCTAGTTGTCAGTTTTTACTTACTTTCGTTTCTAGTTCGATTAAATTAAGTTGTAAAAGTATTTTCAAAATTGGTTTGTCAAATACAAATTATCTAAATTGTCATCTGGACAAATTCGAATTTAGATGCGTGTGTGAATCCATCCGATATACATACATATGTATACATATATGTATATAAATTATATTTTATTGCACAATACAGATAAAGCAACACAATAAATCGAACTATTGGTATTATTATTATGTGTTATTATTAAATCAATTTGTCTAATATTAATGATGAGTGGAAATGGGATGGGATGGGGATTAAGCTATATACATACATACATATATACGTTGCCAGCCACAAAAGCAAACACCTTCTGACATTTGCACAGCTCATTTGTCGAATTCAACTGAATCTAAATGAAATTGGCATTCTCATCAGCCTAATGCCAGTAAACAACAACAGCAACAACCATAAAATGTGAAAGGTGGAAAAACCGCAGCGCGACTTTAATTAAACAAAATAGTTTGTAATGTAATTCAATATGCCGCATACTTGGTATACACACATATGTACATATATATGTGTGTATGTATGTATGCGAGTAGCTTTATTTGCACACCTTGGGAGTATGCAGCTATCAACAAACAGCTGTCGACTGCTGCTTACATAGAATTCATTCTAGAGAATTCAATCCATATGCAAGTGGAGCTTATTGATTTATGCTGTATGAGAAGTATTACAATTTGTTGATCCCACTGTCATTATCATTGTCATGAAATGAAAATAATGCCTTATCGTAAGAAGAAATTCAGAGTTAATTCTTATAAAATGTAATAATTATCAATCAAATATGTACTTGTGCACATAACTCTGGTCTCGCGTCTATGATTGTCAATGATTATAAAAATAATTAATAGGGTATATCAAAGTCGAGCGTTTTCTTACACACACACACACACACACACATGCATACATACAAATATATAACCTGCTAAGCAGCTCGGCAAAAGTGCTTAAAAACCTCCACTCACTCAATTATAGTAAGTAGCTTATTTGCCCACAGTTTGAGCAGCACTGTGCTAAGCACATACACACACACACTAACCTGCGCGGCACACTCTCTCTCCCTCTCTCTATTTATATATGTATACATATATATATATATATATGACGCTTATGCGGCTGGCTGCTTTTTAAGCAATTGACACCTGCTTGTTGTTGTTATTTTTGTAAGTGCTATACCTGCGTATTTGTTGCATTTTGGTCTTAGACACACGCACACACACACACACACACAAGCACAAACACGAGAAAAAAAAGTGTATGACACGCGTTTGGAGATCAGCTCGAACAATGAGCAATTACATGCGCTTGTATGTGTTTCGCGAGTACGCAAGTGTGCGTAACAAATAACCGCTGATTCTTCTATGCTATTTTATTTAGCGCTGCCAAACAATCGAAACCGAAACACGTTGCCGTCGTCGCCGTGACGCGGCTTCTTCTTTTTTCTTTTTTTTTCTTTTTGTGTTTTTGTTGTGTTTATCAAAGCAATGCGAGCACGAGTGCGAGCAGGCTAACGGGAAAAGCTCAGCCAAACAACTGACCGGCTGAGAGCGCGCCAATGGATATGCACGCTTTGCAGTCGCTGTCGCCGTCGCCGTCACCGTCGCCACCGTTCGTTTATCAAAGCACAAAAAGCAGCACAGCACATCGTAGAGAGTAAGAGTGGGAGTGAGAGTGGTGACTATGGGAGAGGGCAATAATGTTTGCGTGGGTGGTGATCGAGAGCAGAGAGTGCAAATATGTTAATTCTGCTCCCGCTCGCACTGTTCTATGTGCATGTGTATCTCGCTGAGCTTGCATGGGTGTGTGTGTGTGTGTAATGAGTGTGCGGTCGCTGTTATAGCGGAAATTGTTTGTTATTGTTGCTTTATTGCACAATCTTCCCATCAAGCTGCAAACAAACAAACAAAAAACGAAAAGAAGGAAAGGAAAATAGAAACCAGAAGGTATTTCCGATTACCATACAGCATTTCTACAAATTTGTATTAATGAATAATTCGCCTTACTTTAACTAACTGTTGATGATTTTTTTCTTAAATAAATGTATGCTTATATGACATATATGTGACGTCATTCTAGTATATACAATACAATTAGTAATAACAATTGATTTAATTTAATTTATTTGATCTAAATAACACTTTAAGTACAAAAATATAAACTACTATTTTTTCGCCACATTCTCCATATTCTCTTCAGGTATCTTAAATTCGAAAGAGTATATCGAGATCAACGATCACTGGGCCTTTTGCCACTGATTTTTGTTGCGTTTGACTGAGAAAAGGAAACAAGTGGCTGTGATACAATGCCCAATGCTTCTCAAAGTGTATTATTTAGAGAGAGAGAGAGAGATTGTGATTTTGATACCCTTGTAGATGATATTTCTACTTGTTTGTGAAGTTTGTTACGCATTGATCGAGATGTCTCCGTCTCCATAAAGTATTTAAATATAAACTAGTCCTCAGTTTTCAGGTCAAGTTTTGTCAAATGTTGTCATTTAGATGCAATTGGGAACAATTGGTCGAACGATGAGCTCTTGTATGAGAAATTTTTTTGTTTTGTTCCGCAACAAAAATCATCGAGATTTTACTACTCTTTCAAAAAGCTTACATAGAAACAAGTGGTCTGCAAGGGTATGCATATCTCGGCGTGCCTAAAATAGCCGTTTCTTATTTCTGTTTTTTCTTTTTATTCTGTTGTTGTATAATTTACTCTACACATACATACGTATACATATGTACATACATATGTGCTTTGTGCGTTGAGACTTCTCTTCTCTTCTTCGCCTACTTCTCACACTTCTGTTGTGTTTGCGTCGGCCTGCACGTTAATAAATTTCCTCTAATTTAATATTTTGTTTACATTATTTATTCATTTACTTATGTATCTTGTGTGTCGCTCGCCCCGACTCCCCTCTCGGCAACCCGCTATCTGTCTCAGCCTCTCTCTATCTCTCAGCCTCTCTGCCGACACATTTGTTTATTTACGTGTTTCACCCGCACGCGACGCTGTCGCAGTCCCTGTTGTCGACGCTGCTTTCAAATCTGCTCTCTCACTCTCAATCACTCTCTTGAGCAGAGCAATCAGGATGCGACTGATCTGAGTGTGGGAAAATTAATAGGAAACTGATCTCTAATAAGTCGTTGGGTTTGATACACTTAAAAAAACAAGACACCCATCATCAGTTCATCAAACTAATTTATGTGCGAAAGCAGTCTCAAGTAACTATAAATTCTGCAGAAGTTAGTCGAAGCTCAGCCATTTTTTGCACAGATTTTGTTTCATTATAAACGCTTCATAAAAAATATTATTGAGATAATCTGCTATTCTTCTGGGAGGAAAATCTCAGAATTTGTGGTTACTAAAATAAAAATTAAATATTTACGTTGTGCATTAAGATGAGTGTAATCTATAGACATATTCATACATTTTCTTATCAAAATTACTACTCAATTTACTTGTTAATGTTTGCAATTTGAAACCTGAGGCAACCTGCTTCTTTTTTCTTAACTCCCTTATATTTGATGCATCTGAGCCATTTTATGGAAATTGAATAAAATCTGGGTTCTGGTCTACAAATAAATATTATAAAATTGAAAAATAATTCAAATTTAATCATTCAAAGTCAAAGTTTTAATTGAAAGAACGGTGTTGTGTTCCAAAATACAGATTTCAAATAGGCAAATCATAAATTGCACTATAAGGCGAAACGAAACGAGAAAGGTGACTATGTTCAGGACCTAACGGAAAATAACATCGAATGTCGAAATTAAACTGAAAACAAGGTTAGAATCGGAACGCAGCAAATGCAACGGTAAATGTGTGTAAATGTAACTGTGAATTTTGCGTGGGCGGATTGCCAAGGGCGCCGAGTGGTGACGCAGAGGGAGGGCAGGCGGAGAAGGGGAGGGGCGATGTGTTGTTGCCGAACTGTTTAATTAGTTGTTTTTGCGATGCAGTGTGAAGCGCCCAAAAGCGCGCTGCAAAATCATGAATTGCTGCATTCTCACACACACATACACACATAGAGCGAGACTTAACACTAACACACTAGCACACACACACACACACCGCAGCAGCAAAGAGATTTACAGAGCATGGATAAGATACCAAAAGAGAGAGCGCATAAGCTGGAATTGTATGCAATGCAAATATACATATACATATACATATATATATATCTATATATATATATGGATATTTTGTGAATGCTTACCGCTGTCGACGCTGACGCTGATGCTGATTTTGGCGTCAGCTGCGCTGCTTCGAAATGTATGTATGAATTCTGTCTGTGATTTGTTTTTGTTGTTCTTTCTGTTTGTTGTTTATATTTTCGTTTGTTTTTGTTTTTCTCTGCACTCAAAAATTTTTCACGTTTAGCATTTTTGTTTTTGTTATTATTGCTGTAATCACTTGAAAAAATTGCAAAAAAAATAAAAAATACATATAGAAAAATGCCAGAGTTAGCAAGAAAAAGTTGTTTTATTTACACGCATGTAAGAAGTGGTTCTGCTTTTGTTTTTAATCACAAAAACAGCAACTCTGAGAACGAGCAGCGCCGCTCGTTTGTTATTGTTTATTTTTTCATTTTTTTTTTGTTATTACAGGATTAGGCAGGAAAAATGCGCGTGCTTTAAGTTCTTTTTGCTGTTGTATGTTTTAACTTTTTCTTACTTCTTCTGTCTACTTTACTGTTTACTGGTCACTTTATTGCAAGAGTACTGCGAGCTCTGCATCCGCCTCGTTTGAGTGTCGTTGGTGAACTGAACTTGCGTTTATTTACACGATGACGTTGTCGTAAGCGAACGAGCTTTAGCTTCAGCTTCAGCCCCATGCGAGCACACAAAAAAGCTCTACAAGTGCGACGACGACAGCAGCAGTGGCAGCAGCTGAACAATTTATGTGTTGTGCTGCGTCTCACACTCGCGTCCAGCACATTAAGGCTGCACTACTAATGCAAACATTACATTCAATAATATAGTGATAAATTTGATTAAAAAAATTCGTTTGGAGATGATAATTTTTTTGGATTGGTTTGTTTTTAATTATTGAACATTCTTTCAATAATAAAGAAAATAGTTTTTAAGAGCAGGGCCAAAAAACAAAATAAAATATAAAACAGTTTTCAAACATCTTTCTCTCTACTTCGTCAGACTGCATTGTGGCGTTAGCTTTCATGTCTCAATGTATGTGTGCGTATGTGTGTGTGTGTAGAGTTGCTTGTGTTTTTGTTTGGTTTCCAAAGCTGGTGCTGGGCCAAAGCTTGGTGGCGTTCAAGGCATGGCCGGCACAGGTGCGAGCGAGATGCGGCACGTGCTCTTCCGACACATGGTAGTGTTGGGTAACGAGTAAAAGCACGTGAGCTGCTTGCACAGCGCATAACGGCAAAAGTTTACCGCTATTACAGCTGATAGAAGATAATGCCTCATGCTCGCTTATAAAACAGTTATGGATCAACTTCGATTCGTTTATTTTGCTTTTGTTGCTTATGCTCTGTTTGTTGACCTTACACCAAAGCAACGCAACGCAGCGCAAGGCAAAGCGACGCAGGCAAGCATCGTTAATACCGTTAACGCTGCCGTTACAGTTACAGATAGCGTCGGCCGGATTACACATTTAAGCTTTTGTGCCAATTGGCGTCATTGTTTGAGGTTTTGCGTGTGTGTATGTGTTGTACGAAGTGTGTGCACGTGTGTCCTTCTGTGTGTCGCTTTTGACCCTGACAATGAGCGCCCTGCTGCGGCATTACTTGCTATGTATTCATTTAATTTAATTTGTATCAGCTTAAGCTATTTAACGAACAGCGCAAAAAAAAAAAAACGGAAACGGAAAGGAAACAAAATACACTGCCAGAATATACATATATGTATATATATATACATACATGTGCACTTGTAGATATGTATTTTAGGCTTATTTGTTGTCTAGTCTCAGCCTCATTGCTTAATGGCATTGGCAATGGCTGGGACAGGGGAAGGGAGTGGGGGACAAAGGCCCCGCTTTTGTTTTGCTTTTGTGGTGTTTTGAGTGTAACGCTAATTTGAGCCTTAAGTGGATTAATTTTGCTTTTCTAAAGCTTCAGGGACACGCGAGTGCACATGGCTTACATCTTTGCAGGAAAGTTCGCCAGATTAATGGTGCAAGCTCAAGGTAACAACAAATCCAAAGCCAACAATTAAATAGGAAACATTTATTTTTGATTTGCGCGCGCAACACTTCGCTAGACAGTGCACGTTGTACAATCGATATCACGTGCGAACGATTAGTCTCAGATGCGTGTATTATTTCGTAAGCTTCTTTATATTCTGACTTAGAGCTTGACTTGAGTTAAAAAGTAATTGATAACATAACAGCACAAAATTAAAACATATTTAATATTTACTTGCTGTAGTAATAGGCGCCAACATTTCAAAACAAAGTCAATCATTTTTAAATTACGCGCGCAGTGCGATAACGTATGTTACACGCAATCAATACAATTGGTTTTTTATTGTACGGCTTATCGATAACAAGTAAGCTCGATTATTTTTTCGGTGTCAGCTGTTATGGCATTTTTTAGTGATTTATTGCAGTCGGCTTGCACAACAATTTTCAGCAGTTTTACAAAATACCTTTGGAGAGCTAAGCTGCAAAAAAATGCGTTTAACAAATGTCCTGTTTAAGAAAGTAAAGAGCAAGTAAGTGAATGCTTGTAAATCTAACTAGATTTCCATACACATAATATTGATTTGCAGACGCATCATGGTTGTGCTGGAAAGCGTGGTCAGCGGCCACCAATTTAATGCATTTCGTGAGCGATTAGCGGAAAAACTGGAAGTAATACGCTTCGATCCATATAGTAAGTAATAAGCCCCTTAATAGTTCTCATTAATATTATTATTATTTTACCTTTGCAGTACAACAGGATAGCTTGTACCGTGAACGCAAGAAAATTCGCAGCGCTTAAGGAAAATGTGAGCAACAACAACCATTCAGTGATAGTCGTTTCCCTCTTGTGGCCCTTTCCTATGCTGGTAGTAGTCTAAGTCAAATAAATCTTATGTATGCTGCTTATAAGCTAAATGAAATGTTGCCCTAATTTTGAGTTCCATTTTCGATGGCAAAATGTATTTTACTATTCGATTTAAGCTGCTAAAAAGTCTCAACTTTTGTCTTTACTTTATAACATTAGTTGTTTCCAACCAGAAGATTTCTTAGATAATACTGGAAGAGAAAGATACTTTCATCAAGACATTGTTGAATAGGAATAAGATAACTTGAGTAAAATGTATGACCATCAGTTATGCATAGATTGGAAGATACATGTGATAGGTCCGACCTCTTCTGATCGGAAAATATGACCTGTTCACTCTGAATGATAATGATAGCCAATTGTTTGGTTTAATAAGTGACCTTAGGCCTAACTTTATTTCAATATAATAATCGTGTTTTCAAAAAATACAATGTTGCTATCAATTTTTTTTGCTGCAAGTCCCAAAAGGGATCTTAATCACTTAATGGCTAAACAACAGATAATTACACAGACACAGATGATAATGCAATGGGAATACAGGAATACATAGAAGAGGTGGATGTGTGTGTGTGTGTGTGTGGTGCATGGATGGAAAATATATATATGAATTAATTCTTTTTAAATGGCTCCTCGGTAATCAGCAGTCCACGCTCCCAGAGACCAGTGGCGGTATCCAAGCAATGCTCCACATTGGGCAGCGGCAATGAATTGATGCTCACATATTTGGGATAGCTGTTAATTAGCATCTTAATGGCATTCGCCTCCACTCGGTCGATCTCCATGAAGTTCGCTTCATACTTGCAATACTCGAGAGCATTGTCCGCATAGTAGTAGAGACGGAGGCTGTTCTCTTGGACAACGAGTCGTACGATATTTTGGCGCAATAGACGGATTTTGGTCTGTTCCGTTAGGTCATAGTCGCAACGGCAGTTGCCATGCTTATCCGTTTTGTTGCGCGATCCGAAGATGGTGCAATTCTTCTCCGATGGCGCAATGCTTGGCGGGAGCGCCTCATGTTGGAAACGCATCGCCAGCTGATCGACAGCGGCATCGATCTGTGACGCAGTGGGTGCTAAATATTTGCTGAACAGATTTTGGGTGAGCGTGATTAGATTGCTGCGTTCCTTCGTGTTTTTATCGCCATGAACCACGCCCAGATGGTGCCACGTTCCTAGCGGCAAACCACGACGCATATCCAAATTATGCTTGATGGCGTTCTGGAGGACGGCGGGCATGAGGGCCTCCATGAGATTGGCATACGATTGCTGCTGATAGACGCTCAAGGTGATGTGCAGCGAATGATGCTGCTGCTCCGTCACAGCTTGATGGACACAGCCTCGAGGGAAATAGAGTAGGTCCCCGGGCACCAAAACCTCATCGAAAATGGGCTTGGATAGCTGCTGCTGTTTCAGGTTGCCCGATGAGGTGCGTGCAAGGACATCATTGGGACCGGGCGCATCATATAAACGCCAACGTTTGCGTCCCTCCACCTGCAAAACGAATGCCTCAATGTCATCATAGTGTGGCGCAAATCCTTGACTATTCGGTGGCGTCAAATATATATTGGCGCCGACCAAGCAATGGAAATGCTCCTGCAGCGCCGTGCAAACGTCACGTAATCCCTTCAAATAGGTGCTGGGATTCAGGATGCGAACGCTGCAACCATCGCTGTAGTGGCCCCAAACAGTGGGCGGCATTGCGCGTCCATCCGGATTGTGGGTTTGACGCACCCCATCCTTGTAGCTGGTCACATCAATGTTTGTGGTGAATTCCAGATGATTCTCGATCAGCATCTCATCAATCATCTCAAAGGAGACCAGGTCGGAGTAGAAATTGCCACGCTTGCGCTTCACCTGACAAGCCTTGCTTTCCCAATAGCGGCTGAAAAAATCATCGAGACTTAATGGATTGAGGAGCCAGCGTAAAACATTTTTGCCCTTCTCAACACTGTCCTCAAATCCGCCATTCGTGACCAACTCGGCTTTTGCTTTCGGCTTTTGTTTCACCATCGCGGCCATCTTGTTTGGCAAGGGACAAGATTTGTGTTTCTCAGCTGTTGCTTTGCTGGACAGCGCAGATGACTTGATGGCAACAGCATTGCCAGAAAGACGCAGCAGTGGGCACGAAGGAGCTGCTAATGCTGCTGGTGCTGATTTCCGTGAGCCCTTCTTTGACTGCTCCTCTCCTCCCTTTTGCTCTTGTGGTTGCAACTTTTGCTGTTTGACAGCCGGCGACTTGTTGTTGTTGTCGTCCAGATCGCTAATGCTGTGCTTCTTTGCCGTCCGACTGGAAGTAGCAGCAGGTGAAGAATTTTCAGTGTTGCTGCTGCAGCTGCAAGAAGAACAGGAGCAGGATCCGGAATGGCTGTTCAAAGTATACTCCTCAAACTCCTCGCCGGTGCTCGATTCGCTGCCATCATCATCTTCATTACTGCTGTGGGAGAGTTCCTCATTATCTTCGTCCTCATCGTGGCTGCTGCCGCTGGAATAGTAGTAGTCAACGCTCTCGTCAGCCATTTTTTCAACTGAATTTGTTGCGCTGTCCTTCTTGGTCTGTGCCTTAGCGTTACTTTTGACGCCATTTGCTTTTGCTTTTCCTTTTGCACCGTTATTTTGCTTTACTGCACTTGTTTTTGCTGGTGAACTAGCTGCCGATCTGTACATGTTTGCCCCCTTCTGCTTTTGGCGATTCTGTTTTGTCGTCTTCTTTGTTGGTTTTTTGGCGTTTTTCTTAACGCCGTAGGCGACATACGCCGATATCTCGTCCATGTTATTTAGCTTGGCGTGGGCGAAATAAAAAAAAAATGAGGTGAACTATTTTTTGCCTGAAAGCCTTACACGTGCTCCTTAATCAGACGGCATAAAACGATAGAGTATCGCATCGATATCGATAACGCACATCGTTAATCAAAAATCGAATTCTACATTTTAGAATGCCCATGTACAAATGTAGTAAACAGGCTGAAGTGTAGTATCGTGTGTGGGCTCCACGATAGTCATCGTTTCATCGATAGATTTCAGTGCTGTGTAGCACATGCTTATGCACTATCGATGAGCATTTGCCGGCGTTTCATGTTTAGTTTTGTTTACTTGTGAAATTGTTGCGCCATGTCGGAGCCAGAGCATGAGCCCGAAAACGCGACAATAACTGAGGACGCAGTGCCCACCGTTGAGACAGGAACAGAGCCAAGCCCATTGCCGGAGTCTGGCGATGGATTGGCGGATGAGGACTTGGCTAACTTGGTGACAGCCGAGGAATATTTACTGCGCAAAGATGTCCAGCTGCTGGAATATGAAAAGCAAATGTTTCTCGATCTCGTGCACACAGATGGACTGCTTGTCTCTGCCAAGTAAGCGACAGAGAGAGTGAGTGAGGGATCGTTATCTTAATCATCTTAATCTGTGCAGAGGCTTAGGCTATGAGCGCGTCCTGATGCATATTTTGAAGGTGTACAGCGATGCTGGGAATCTGCTGCTGGTGATCAACAGTTCCGATTGGGAGGAGCAGTACTACAAGTCCAAACTAGATGCCAAATATGTGCACGAGGTGGCAAATACGGCGACAGAACGGTATGTGCTACTCCAAGAAAAAGTAAAAATAAAAATAAACACCAAACGAAATTCTATATCTTCTCACAGTGAACGCGTCTATCTGGAGGGGGGATTGCAGTTTATTAGTACACGGATTTTGGTGGTCGATCTGCTCAAGCAGCGGATACCGATTGAGCTGATAACGGGAATTATAGTGCTGCGATCGCACAGCATCATTGAGAGCTGCCAGGAGGCGTTCGCATTGCGTTTGTTTCGCCAGCGCAATAAGACGGGCTTCATCAAGGCCTTCTCGAGCAGTCCGGAGGCATTCACCATTGGCTACGCGCACATCGAGCGCACCATGCGCAATCTGTTTGTGAAACACTTGTACATTTGGCCGCGTTTCCATGCCACAGTGCGTAGTGCACTGCATCCGTGGCAGGCGCAAACCATTGAGCTTCATGTGCCGCTCACGACTCTAATGAGCTCGATTCAAACCCATATACTGGACATCATGAATTTTCTGGTGCGCGAAATTAAGCGAATCAATCGCACCGTCGACATGGAGGCGGTCACCGTTGAGAATTGTGTGACCAAGAAGTTCCATAAGATTTTGCAGGCGCAGCTCGACTGCATCTGGCATCAGCTTAACTCGCAAACGAAGCTCATTGTGGCCGATTTGAAGATTCTGCGCAGTCTCATGATGTCCGTTGAGTAGAATTCTTAATTATATATATATGTGTATATATATTTTTGTTATATACTTTGACTATTCTTTGGTATAGTTCCACGATGTACCATGATGCAGTCAGTTCATATGCTTTGATCAAACGCTATCGCAGCACAGAGTACGCCATCAGCAACTCCGGCTGGACACTGCTCGATGCCGCCGAGCAAATCTTTACGCTCTCCAAGCAACGCGTCTACAATGCCCAAAATGGTGAGCAAGCCTAAAGAATCAAGAATCAGTGAGTTCTTCTATACATATATATGCAACTTGTGTGTTCTCCACGCTGTTGTTAATACTATGCGTGCTTCTGCTACATACATGAATATATATATATATATATATCAAGCATAATTCTATTCGCACAGAATTCGAACCGGAACAGTGTCCCAAATGGCAGCCACTCAGCGAGCTGCTTACCCAAGATATACCCGGCGATATGCGACGTCGCCGTGGCGCTGATCATCTGGAGCCACCGAAGGTGTTGATACTCTGTCAGGATGCGCGCACATGTTACCAGCTGAAGCAGTATCTGACGCAGGGCAGCGCACGCTTTCTGTTGCAGCAGGCGATGCGGCACGAGGTGCTCGTGGGCAAGCTGAGCGAGGCGCTGGCCAAGGACAGTCGAGCAACAGCAATGGCAGAGGACACCGGCCACATCCAAATGGATGTGGCGAAAACGGAAGTGAAAACAGAGCCGGATGTAGCACAACATTCTTTGGATGAGCTCTCCCAGCTGCTCAGTGAAACGGATGCAGAGGCGCAATTGATGCAACAGCAACAGCAGCATCTCTTCGAGGAGAGCTATATGCTGACAATGACGCAGCCCATATTATTGCCCACCAGCGAACCCGATCCGAATGCCTCAATTTTTGAGATAATACCAGAGTTGGAGCAGTTCGATGTCTCAGCGGCATTGGCTTCTCATCGGCAGCCCTGCATTTGTCTGCAGACATTCAAGACGGAGCGTGAGGGCGCCATGGCCCTGGAGCACATGCTCGATCAGCTCCAGCCCCATTATGTTGTCATGTATAATACGAATGTGACGGCCATTCGGCAGCTGGAGGTCTTTGAGGCACGACGCCGTCTGCCACCAGCCGAACGCATGCGAATTTATTTTCTAATCCATGCACGAACCGTCGAGGAGCAATCGTATTTGACCAGTTTGCGGCGCGAGAAGTCCGCCTTCGAACTGATCATCGACACAAAGAGCGTGAGTAAAGCCCAAAATCCATTGTCGGATTAACTGGTGAAAAGATATATATATATATATATATATATATATATATATATATTTACCAGATCTCTATATTCCAAGTTTATCATTTTCCAGAAAATGGTGATACCCGAGTATCAGGATGGCAAAACGGACGAAGCCTTTGTGCTGTACAAGAGCTACGAGGATGAGGATGCAAACTCCGCAAATGCGAATGCAAAGACTCGGCAGGGCGCCACAATGGGCGTGGCATTGAATGTTGCTCGCGTGCCACCCAAAGTGATAGTGGATATGCGAGAATTTCGATCGGATTTGCCATGCCTGATCCATCGTCGTGGATTGGAGGTGCTGCCGGTGACAATAACTATCGGGGATTATATACTAACGCCCGATATATGCGTTGAGCGTAAATCGATATCGGATCTGATTGGTTCCCTCAATTCGGGTCGCCTATATAATCAGTGTGTCCAAATGCAACGCTACTATGCGAAGCCCATCCTACTGATCGAATTCGATCAGAATCGTCCGTTCCATTTGCAGGGCAAATTTATGCTCTCACAGCAGACGACGGCGACCAATGCGGATATCGTACAGAAACTGCAACTGCTCACACTCCACTTTCCCAAGCTGCGCCTGATCTGGTCACCCAGTCCGTATGCGACGGCTCAGCTCTTTGAGGAGCTGAAATTGGGGAAATCCGAACCGGATGCCCAGGTGGCCGCCGCCTTGGGCAGCGAGGAATCTAGTGCGGCTGCTAGCAGTGAGCAGCTGCAGTATAACAATGCCATTCATGATTTTTTGCTGCGTCTGCCTGGCGTGCATACCAGAAATGTCCATGGACTGCTCCGCAAGGGCGGCAGTCTGCGTCAGTTGCTGCAGCGCACTCAGGCGGAGCTCTCGGATCTGCTGCAGTCACAGGAGAGCGGCAAGCTGCTCTGGGATATACTGCATGTGGCCCATCTGCCCCAGAAGGATGAGGTTACCGGCTCTACGGCTTTGCTGGCCGCCAGCAAACAATTTTCCAGCGGATCCCACAATCGCTTCCGCAAAGCCGCCGGCGAAGCCAGACGCGGCAGACGTTGAACGCATGGTTGAGGAATGAGCAGGTAAACAAGGTACAAATCAACTCTTTGCCGAACATTAAATACCCTTTCAGACAACAAATCTATATTCATTCGAAACATTTACCACAAACAGCTTGTTTTTCTTGGCATCAAAGCAGAGTATTTCATACAAGAAATTAACTTTTGATATCAACAATATAATGATCATCATCATCCTAGACCAATTCATGTATACATATTTATATATATATGTATTTATATATGTATAGATAAAAATGTATCCTTTAAAACATAATGCCACTCTGGCAAAGGGTATACAAATTATGAAAACACACAACACAGAGAAACAACACTTAACGTTTCAATTAACTTTGATGACAGCAGCAAGCAGCCGTAAAGAGGAAGGTGAGGCAGTTGTCTGGCCAATGGGAGCAGCTGCAGCAGCTGGACACACTGTTGACCATGGCAGACAGCCAGTGGTATTGGAACAGCGAGCGAGCGACAGTAAAATCAATTCGAATGCATTTTTAATGTCGTTTGACAGCAACCCCAACAGCAGCGATAACTCTACACAAACAACTGAAACCAACTGACTCATTTCAACAGCTCCCCAGCGTACAGCACATAAATGTTCATAAAGCATTATTTATTGTCCTATTTTAAAGCACAATTCCAGTTAAGTTCAACAAATTTTCATATTCATGTACATATGCATTTCATATTAATTTTGTAATCTATTACATTTTTTTTATTGCTCATAAAATTCTTATATTATATGCATTAAAATCAAACTGTTTGCCGAAACTGTTCGTTATTTATATATATATATATATATATTGATATACTGACAAGCAAACTCAATTAGTTGTTGCAGCTTGCTCGTTTCGAAATTATAATGAATAAAATGACAATTGATTAAAAATCTACAATAACAATAAATAATTTGCAGTATATCCGTATTTTTACTGCAGACATCACATATGTGGAAGCCATTCGGATAGGATTATTACATCGGGTTACTATATCACATATAGCTCCCATAAAAACAAAAGATCGAAAGTGGGGTTCTTGTATGAAAAACCTTTTCTGTAGCAACAAGATGTTTAAACTAAAAATACTCAATGTGTGTTTGATAATGCTGCTAAAATTTGGATACGAAATCATCAATACAACTAAATTATTTTAAATAACTTATATACTTACATATATACTTACCGGTCTATTGACAGGAGTAGACTGTAGACTAAGAAGTCACCTGACTAAATTAGGTATATATTGTAGCGGTCTGTGCAGGTTTTGTGAAAGAGAGGATGAATCCTCGATGCGCATCCTAGTAGAATGTGTCGTCTTAACTGGAAGAAGATGTAGCATCCTAGGGATGCATGTTATGAACTTCAGAGACATGGAAGACCTCAAAACCAACAAAGATTCTCACATTCGTGTGCATAATAAAAGTTTATAAAACTATTATGATGATTATTAATAATAACAATTTTCAAATTTGTATATCATATGTGTATAGCCATATCATATACCTTAAAAATACTTACAAAAATTTGGTAAATAGATATAGATTTTTCAAAAAGATGAATTTTATTTGACTTTATTTTTTGTTTTTTGTTTTATTTTTAACTTACAAGCCTTTATGCTGATGTTGTTGTTGCTCTTGCTATCGATGTTTGTTGTTTTTGATGAATGGCAATGGATTTGGTGCCGTGGGGCGAATGTCAAAGCATTTTTGCCAATCGGCTGCGCTTTGATGGACACCATCAAAATCGCTCTCCCCACCCCAAATTTACATAGAGCGAAATCTGGTGTGGAATAATTAAGCATGTGCAATTCGCATATGGCGTACTTAATAAGAAAAAAAGTGATTTACTTTAAAGAAAAAAAAAGAAAAATGACAGAATCAAGTACTAAATAAACAAAAAAAAAAAAAAACTCAGCATAAGTTTGAATTGTGGTCTCGAATAATCGATTTTTGTTCTCAGTGTATATCAGTTAGTGATCCATTCCCAGTTACAGTCGACAAATTGTCGATACAAACAACTGGCCTGAATTGAGTCGCAATTAACGAACTGATTTCTTGGCTTGTTTTCCTGATGCTTTTGCGAATGCGGATGCAGAGGCTGATTCCCGTTTCTGATTCGGTTTTTGGTTTGAGGCACCACCACACCACCCTTCAGTCTCTCCTGCCACACTATGCAACTTGGTTGGTTGGTCAGTGGGTCCTTTTGTATGGAAACCATTTGCTAACGGGCACAATACGCTTAATTTCGATGCTTGCCCGCTTAGGCCACAACAAACGTCAATTGAGGAATACCAACAGAGCAGAACGGTTCCACTAGTCAGAGCTGACCCTGCACAGCTCCCCCCCACCCTCCTCCCATCATAGCCACCTTCATGTTTAGCCAGCACAATGGGCCAGCATGCCCGATTTTTTGACATAAGTGCAACAATATTATGAAAATAAACAATTATTTTAATTAATTACAAAAACTTAATTGAAATCAGTTGATAAAGTATGATAAGTAATCGGATGTCAACGATTTTTAATCGCATAATATTACGCATAATTCGTGTTTGTTTGTTTTAGTTAAAAGCAAATCTTTCGACCGATTGTTTCTATGGCAGCTATTTGATATGGTAGTTCGATGTCGATCATTTTTTTACTGGTGATTTTTTATTTACTGATTGATCTAAAAGTTTTCTAATTTATGACAAAATAATATTTGATTTGGCCCAGTGTGGTCAGGGCAAGGGCAAATAGAATTTGAATGAGGCCTTTTGATTTTGGCGCATTTTGTTTTAGTCCTTTGAGCGCAAATGCAAAATGCCAGTGTACATATTTCATTGCTGGCTTCTCGTCTAACTAAAAGCCGAGCAGGTTTTTTGAAAAATTTCCGATATATTCAAATGTGGCTTACATCGATTCCAGTTTGCAAATAGCAATGAAGTTATTCAGCAAATATTTTCCTAGTTTTTAAAATACAATACTTTAATAAAGGTTAAATAATCATTGCTATTTTTTTCTTTAACTATACACTCGAAAAGGGCAAATGTTTTAGAATTAAGAGCTGGACGCTTAATCGACTCAACTTAAACTTTAAAAACGTATTTCGGCTTTAAGGCTTGATAAAATGCTTCAATTGTTATTGATGTTGATGGGCAAATAACAATTCATATTCATATATTACATGTAATTAACTTTAATTGTAATTATTATTAAATGCAGCCAAATTGTAGCTGTAAGCGGAACAATCTAATTGAAAGCATTATTATAGCCTTCAGCTATGCATTTTATTAAATAAGTAATCCAATACAAAAAAAGCATAGCAAACAATATAATTGTAATTGGCAGTCGAGCTAAATTTGCACAAACCACAAAAGCAAACATGAGACATTGTCCATGGACAATGGAAGAGTTGATAATTATGGCCAAATTAATTAGTAAAATATGCACACATACATATGTATATATTAAGTAAAAAATCAAATGAATTGAATTAAAATAATGCATTTTGATGCTAGACTTTAATTGATTTTGTGTTATTTTCGTTGGAATGTGATGTGAAGGTGTGCGAAGGGTAAGGTCTTAATTCCCATTGTAATTTTATGCATGGCATGCAACTATTTTATTGCATATCCTGTGAGTGAATGGAATTCCATTAGTCAAAGTCAAAGCCCCAAATCGAGGCTCATTTGTCAGGCCATCAAGGCGGGCAATCGATTTTTGGCGCAAATTCATTAGATAAACGCAAATTGTTGAGCAATTTGACACATTGCATAGGCAAACGCTCCGTTTCGATGCGCCCACCATCAGCGAGGTGCCTTCGAGAAGTAGTTACAGAAAAGGGTATGCTAGACTTAGGTTATCGGTTAGCTTCTGCCTTTATTCGCTTCCCATTACTTAATGTTCGATTGCATAAGCGTACTTAACAGTTTAGCAATACTATAGCCTACATAATCGATTTCACTAACAGCTTTTTGCTCGGTTACCTTTGTATAGCTCGATTACTTATCAAGCTGACCTCGCAAATTCACACACATATCTCGTCTAAGTGAAGTCTCCTGCTTGAGATAAGTTCCAGCTGAAGGCTCAAATATGGATGCATTGCTGCTTTTATTAGTTACACAACAAAAGCTGGAGTTCAGTTTAATAATGTAAAATAATTTATGTACCATTTAGATAATTATTCAATAAAGTTAAGGCCACAAAAACCGTGATTTACATATTCTATAATCCGAATTAAAAGCAATTTTCAAAACAGTTTAGCATTTAAGCAGAGTGTGTGTGTGTGTGTGTGTGTGTGTGTGTGTATCTGTGTGTCACACCGAATTACAAGTGGTCGCTTAAGAAAATTTTCAATTACATGAAAGCGAAGAGGGAAAAGAGCAGGAACCAAAACTGAAATTCGGAACTTTAAGCTGAAAACTTGAAGCGTATTTTGGCCCCAATCGCAAATGACAAATCTTAAAGTCTGCAAGGCAAACAGCAATCACAGCGCCAAATGGCCAACAACAACAACAACAACAGCAACAACAAAAACGAGAAGAAGACGAAAATGAAAACAAGAACAACAAGACAAATAGGCCAACGGGCAAACATTGTCGAAAATAGCCAAAATGGCGTAAAACGCCAGTTTAACTGCACTCGGTGTAAATGCTAACGAAATAATCGCCGAGCGCCATCTAGCGTCGAGGTGCGGGAGCGTGGGTAAGAGAAAAAGACCCCAAACAAACTGAGGCGCAACAACAACAAATAATAATCATGAGCATAAACATTAGATGTTCACTGGGACCCCTTAATAAAAACAAAAAAAAAAAAATACAACAAAAAATACAAAAAAAAACACAAGTGCTTTTAAGCCCCTGCCCAGGCGAGTGAGTTTGGAAGAAGGCGTGGATGGGTGGGGCTACGAAATTGGCTGCTTGTCGCTAAGCCAAGGCAGGAAACTGGTAGGTAGCGTCTTGATAACAACAAACAAAATGCCATTAACCATCTCTAAGAAAATTGAATTTTCCCTACAAACTTTCTAGAATTTAATTTAAGTATTTGAATAATAATTGTATGGGTGATAGGTGTTTGTTTCATTTTTTTTTTTTTTTCATTTTCTGTATATTGGGAACATTTTATTTTTGTTATATTTCCCAACATATTTATGTATATATAAAATATATCAAAAAAAAAAACATAAAACGAGAAAAACGATCTAGATTTCATTTAAGCAAGCTACGAACCCTAACTCAACTATACACAAAAAAAAAAAAAAATCATTAATGTATGTAACAGAAAACCAAACAAAAATAAAACTTTTGACACTCAAAATTCATAAGAATATAGCAGAGCTTTCAGAGAGTGGACAATGTCGAGATATGCCTATAGTGATCTTATACTTGAGGCTTTTATAGAGTTCCAGCGTTCCATGACCATGGATGAGATAGTCGAATATGTGGCCGAGATGAGCGACTGTTCGGTTTCTGAAGTGCGTTTACAGGTAGATAATACCCTAACAGCAGCATGGCTGCATGGCTTTGTCGAGCGGGACAACGATCTATATTCGTTGGTTCAAAAAGTGAAACGTCACCCGAGTGGTTCCAATCTGGCGTACAGATAGCAAACACTACCTCAGATAATGCAGTAATAATAACGAACAAATATTTAACCATTTTGATCAAGAATTATTATAGAAAAAAAAAAAACGACATTTAATATTTAATATTTAAACTACTATTAAATGATGACAGAGCTTTGACAAGTTAAGTATAATGAGTCTTTCAAATTCGTGATAGATTTAAATATTTTTCAATTTATTCGGAATTTCAGTTGGTAAACATGCGCTTCGGATGCCAATTCCGGTTTGACACCCAGGTTACAGTAGATTCACATGTCAAATCTCTTTTTGTGTTAATATAGACAGGATAGCAACAATATCTTGTTTGAAGGCGTCGCATCGTCGCACTCCCTGTTGCCACTAGATTCTAGCGACTTACTCCTGTTTAGAGAGAGAGCGAGAGAGAGAGAGAGCGAGGTCGAGTGTGCCGGGTAGAAATAACAAAACGCAGTAAGTAAGTAAGTAAGTAATATGAACTTAGTAGGCGTGTGAAGTGCACACTTAATGGGCTGTTGCCTGCGGGTGGATGGCTAAGGTGTGGCGTTCTGTGTGGCGTTGGCACTAGGGGGGGGGTTTTATTTGCAACTCGTGTCACTCACACCACTTCAGTGTGTTACACAGTCAAAGTACACCCCATTCCAGCACCAGCTCCAGTTCCAGCTGCAGTTTGAGTTCCAGTTCCACTCCACGCACACGCCTAAGTGCGGAAGCATGTTCAAGTGTGTTGAAAATGGAAAGCAATGTGTTACTATTTCTCCTCTTCATCTATTCATCTCTCCATCGTCATCTCACTCGCTTTACCATCTCATCTACTCTATTTTAAGAATACCCTGCATTGTGTACTTATCGTGGATAACATGCATTAACAAAAAATGTTGTGCAACATATTATAAGTTTATAAGCAAATGGAAACTGAAATTTGTCGAGAAGTTCGAATTGTTATTTAATAAAAATACATATGTATTGACGATCAAGCTGTGTTTTTAGATGACCATATTCTTTCATTCAGATATTTATTCACCTTCAGATGCAGATACACCTTAAAAAATCGCAACGATCCATATTTGGGCACATTCAAGTCGGCCACTTCTCGTATGCTTGATAGTTTCTTTTTCTTAATTTTCTGATTCTTTTTACTTGTATATATATGTATATATGCATGTATGTACATATATATATATATATTTAATTTTTATTGTCGCTCGCTGCATGTGCTGCTGCGATGACGTCACTCCCTTGCGTCCCAGTTCAGACATTTGATGACACAAAGCGGCACAAAGTTGCCGGATGGCAAAGGCAACCAACGGCAACGGCAAAGGCAACGGCAACGGCAAAGGAGCAGCAGCCCTGACGTTGACATTAGCTTATTTTTTTTTTGTGTTGTTGCGGGGGGTGTGACGAATGGGCAAAAGGGGTGTCTATTTCTCGAATATGTCAGTACTTTCGGAGCTATGGATAACCTGCTGTGTCTTGTTGGCACGATGTCCCGGGCAGGATGTCAGGACGTTAGCACATCAGGGACTTGGCTGCCAGCGCAGCTGTAACTGTATCTGGGATAGAGAGATGCAGTTTGGCAGCAGGGGCAGTAGCGACTTTAAAATGCAACATTTATGTATGTCGTTGCACATTGCATGTTTGCATGTTTGGACATGATATATGTACGTGACATTTTGCCAGCCCAAGACTAAGAACAGGATATGCGCGGCGAATTTCCTTTCGCTCTTTGTCTTTGATCGTTAATGTTTTGCTCTTCTTTTCGTTCAGCGACAGCAACTATATGCAAACAAGCGATTAACAGAAGTCAGCTGACAAAGTAACGATAATTGGAGGGAATGCATTCAATGTTCGCAACATAAATACAAATATCGCACACAAAGGAAAAGCAACTACATTAAATCAAGAATATATTATTTATATTTACATTTATCGTATTGATTCAATTTCACGATTTTGTGCCATCAATTGCGCTCAAGCCCACTTGAAAAGCTACCAAATTGCTTTTAGTTGCATTGCAAACATCAGCCATCAGCCACTACCTATCCACCGACCACCCCCCCCACACACACACACACACACACACACACACACACACACACAAGGGAGGGCCTCGTGCCAGACAGAGCTGTCTGACTTGGCTGACAAGGACGGGGATAAAGACAAGGACGCATTTTAAGGTTTGTGCTTGCAAAAGTTGTTCGATGTCTTTTCAAGTTGCGTGCTAAAAAATTTACATCAAACCATAATCGATTTAGTTTGTTTTTTTAACGGCCGGTACGAGCAAAACACAGAGCCACCCCGCATACCTCTTGATCCCGCACCGATGCACCCAGCAACCCCTCGACAAGACATAGACAAAACTCAGTGCTGCAAATTTAATTACGTCACAATGGACAAGGAACGAGAGACACATAGAAGCCCGTCACAGACAAAACAGCAAATGGCAAACAGGGTGTGGAGGCGGACGACGAGCGGGAGGAAGGAGCGGGGAACAGCATGTGGAGCGGTGGGTGGTGCGTTCCTTAGTTGGCGACAACGGGCGGACAAGGAAAGCGCCACATTTTCGAACATTAACGAAATGCTTTTAATTGTGCACTTAACGCTCGTAAAATGTGATTTAATAGTTTTTTTCGTTTTTTTTTTTTGATTCGAGCGGAACAATTGCTGCAGGCAGCCAGGGAAGGTGAGGCAGGGTTTGGTTTGCTGGGCTAGTTGTTTGGCGTTCAGAGGAAACGGAAGTGGAGCTCGCTATAAGTTTCCTATTTAAGCTGACACTGACAGCCCAATTCGAACGGAATGAACGAAAACGAAACCCCCTCCACCCCCCTTCAAGTGCAACACCTTTGCACACATACAGTGAGAGATATGTATTAAACTCAATTAAAGTATTCAGGTATTCATTACAAATATTTTTGCGTTTTAACATTTAAACATGAACATTATTTAATTAAATATGAAAATAAGTCGTGAAAAATGTCTTCGGTGAAATGTGAAATCATCTTGAATATTCTTTGAAACTAAGCATTTTTAATACATTTTTTCTATTTCAAGTATCCTTTACTATAATAGCAATTACATTATTCTAGATCAGTCGAAATTAATTTAAGTAAGACATATTTCTCTTTGTGTAGTTTTACTGCCTGCGTTTTCGTTTTTCGAATAATGCCGTCGTTGAATTTGGGGAAATTGCGGCAAATGTGCAAGAGGGCGAACAACACAAGCGAATTGTTAGCCATTTCTTGCAAATGCCGCAGGTCAACTTTTGATCGTGACATTACCAACTGACTTGCTGGCATTTTAGTAATACAACGGATTTGAGTTAAAATTCAACTGGTGTCAAATATGCGGTGCAGAAAATTGCAGTTTGGAGTCACTATAGGACTGATTAGATTGCGGCCAAAAATAGCTGCTTGACCGGAAATACAGCTGCCATTTTATAGTGGGCCATATTCGTGCATGAATATAATACAGAGTAATTTTTTGGTTATTGGCTATTTTTTGGCTATTTGTCATCTCGGTTCTATATTATTGCATATTATATTGTAATAACAGTTGCGGAATATATGTGTCCATAAATGGTAAGAAAACATTTACATTTACTTGTCGTCTGTTATTATTTTAAATGACGATGGCAGCTACTCAGTATTCGGTACTTGATGCCTGCAGGCCTGCTGTAACTGGATACATGTATATGTATCTGTATATATATATGTATATATATATGATATATATGTGTGTATTAATAATTTTTCAGAGCTCACCGAATATTTTTCTTTTGACTCTAGGAGCAATTGGCGCTGGCATATAAAATAAATCACGTCCAATGATATTTTTGCCGCTCGCTTTGCTCCATTTCGACTGGCCTGCGGCAAAATCATTTCATTTTTTGAACGCCAAAACGCTTATTGGCATACCATGTGAGTGGATAACCCTGGCCACACAATTTGCACAGAGAAATATAAAAAATTAATAAATGCGTCGCTTAGTTGTCATATCAACTTTTCTGCAACACGCTAGATTGCCAATCAACCGAACAACACCCTCGATTCAAACTCCAAGATCCAAACTCCTGGCAACGGTTGCCAGCTACATGCTTCTGTGACTTCATCCCCACGAACTCGTCCACTCCACTGCAACCACTACATTTATCCCATTTCTTGCTGGCCTTTAAGTAATACAACTAATTTTTGTTAAAATTCCATTAGTGCCAAATATGCAGTGCAGAAATTTTTGAGTCTGGAGTTTGGATTGCGGCCAAAAATGGAAAATCAATCACAAATATTGCTGCCTTGCTGCCTGCTTGACATAACCGGAAATACAGCTGCCCATTTACAGTGGGCCATATTCGTGCATGAAACTGAACGTTTAGCGTTTAAGAGACGATAATTCATTATTCGATAGAATATGCCCAAAAGTTTGTAGATGTAACACTGTAAAAGAGCAGATCGAGATATACATTGATAATTAAAAATGCGGGAAGGCGAAATACATTTAAATTGGAGGGTGGCAAAATTGGCCAATTGTGGTGTGCCCGCGGGCGTGTTCCTTTAATTGAAAGGAAGCTGCTGGATATTAATTCGTGGATGCCAGTGCTTCAGAATTGATTGAAAGTTTGCATTGAATTCGCCAACGCGAGTTGAACGCTAATTCGACGAAGATTTGTTAATTGCACGAGTTGGTTACAAGCGCGATTAAAATTGTAGAGTGCATTTGATACAAAATATATATTTATTATATGTTGTTTGTTTTGGTTTGGATTAAACTCAAATCTATTACGTCACAAATTTGATCTTAGTAAAGAGCTCAAGTCATACAAGATATACAAAATCATGGCTGAGGGTGATCATAATATAAGCGAGTCCGACATGCAGGTGAAGGAAAAGGCCGATGAGGAGAAGTTGCAGAAAGAGTATGAAGTGATGGAGTCCAGTGGCACGACTGAAGTTAAGAGCGAGTCAAGCTTCGACCAGATCGAGTCTTGGGAGGCATACGAGGAACGCATGCTGTTAAAAATTGAGCAGAACAACCGGGTTCGCGCAAAGTGTATGAACAATCTTATTTATACTTGCGCGAATTCGATAAAAAGAATGGTAAAATTGACCGGGAGACCTACGACGACAGCGCCCAAATGGGGAATATAGATGTGGTGGACATTGGCAGCAATAGTTCAGAGTACAGCGCGAAGGAGGATGTTGATGTGGTAGAGATTAGCAGCACGAGTGAAGATGACGACAGCGTCCAGAGCATATTGTCGGAGGATATTGATATGGAGGAGATTATCAGCACGAGGGAAGATGACAACAGCGTCCAGATGAAGAGGATCAATGACAACAGCGTCCGGATGGAGAATTTGAACAGCAGCGTCCAGATGGTGGATATTGATGTGGAGGAGATTAGAAGCACAAGTGAAGATGACAGAGAGAACGTGAAGGTGAACGATGATCGTTTCCGGTCTAGCATCAATGACTGCAGCGTCCAAATGGATGAGACAAAAAATAAGTAAGCCACACGATTTGAGCTGGATCGCGATATATATATATCTATTCACATATTTATGTCAGTTAACGCAAAGGCAAAAGTTTAGAGAAAAGAAGTGCCAAATTGAATTAAAAAAAATTAAAAACAAAAAGCGTAAACGCGAACGCACAAAGCAAAAGCCAAACGAAATCAACAAACAACAAAGTTAAGAGCTGAAGCAAACTGAGGCCAAAAACTTGCCACAACTACTTAGCGTCAGTGGCAGCCGTTTTAAATGGTCAATGGTTGGGCTACTGCTGGACTCCACTCGGCAAAAATATTTGAGCTAGAATTTACGTAAATTAAATTAAAGCAGAAATAATTTTGGTTTTCTTTGATGTTGCTTAATCGATTTCCTAAAGCGAATACTATTTTTTTTTTCTTAAATATCTTGAACTTTAACTGCTGGACATATTATTTTGGGATATAATATTTTCTGAGTGTACCCACCACTACCACCGGGCACAGCAGCAAAGCCGCATTCTGTTGAAACTCAGCCTCAGATATAATGAATGGCGGGCCACAAGCCATGTCTGGCCTTGAAGGGGCTTTCGACCGGGGACGGTCGACCAGTAAATTAAATGGAATGGCGTAAAGCGTAAACTAAAATGGCGCACACCATTTTGTTTTGGTTTCGGTTTTTGTTTATGCTCTTTTCTTTTTTTTTGTTGTTTGAAATATATAAACACAATAAATATAACAAAGAATAAAAGCGCTGCCAAATGTTTGGGCTGTAAAAATTGTTAACGACCACTAAAGGAAAACCGCGACAACACGCAGCGGCGAATACAGCAACAACGAAGGGGAAAATGCTGTATGTATGAGTGTGTGTGTGTATGTGTATGTGTGTGTGTGTGTGTGTGTGTGTGTGTGTGTGTGTTGCTTGTTTGTTAACCGGAAGTTTGCGGTTATGCGACAGACTCGTCGCCATATTGCGAATGTTTATGCGGTCGTCTACAAACAATTTCATGTGCACCCAAATAAAATAGTGATAGGGGGCGAGGGTTAGGAGGCCCCCAATTAACAATCTAGGCCTATGCTGAATATTTGGTTATTTAGTGCAATGGAATATAGTATTATATGTGTTACATAGAATTGCTTCATTTTTGGCGAGCATCCCAACAGATTTGCAATTGCTTTCTCAGGCTTACACTCTCACTACGATTTATTGAATTCAAATCGAAATCGCAGCCGCCAATAAAATATGGCTAGACAATTATTGGAAGCAAAGGCACATGTAGCTGCAAACGAATGAGAATTGAAAAATTATGCTAATTTCTTGGCGGCCGATATACAATTGGGAGGATAGACATCTAAAAGAGGTAGGAAAGCCCCAAAGGGTTGGCTTAGTTCTCTCCTGCATTCCAGCACGTTGGCAATTTATTAGGACAACTCCCACCTCTGCCACCCTTTCGGTAGCAGACACTATTTAGAAATACAATACATGCAGACGGCGCTTGGAATGCAACCCCAGGCCAGGCCAGGCCAGGCCAAAGGTTGCGAGGCGTAGGAGTTACGGGGATGGCGTCGTGAAATCCTCGACCAAAAGCCGTCGCTTCCGTGATTAATGCCCGTCGTGGGCTTTTGTGCCGGCGGGCAAAATTTTCGTGTAATCTACTTTAAAGCTGGGCAGCATTGCATAATTTTTTGGATGCAGTCTGGCGACTTACATAAGGCCATCCATTTTTTTCTCTCTTCTTCTACAGCTCCTGCATCCTTATCCCCATCCTTACTTGCTGCTTTTTGCATGCTATTTGGAGAGCAGAACAGCTGGCGGTGGATTAGTCAGAACCTGGCAACAGGGTAACTCTCTAAGTGGCCCGGCCAGGAGACGCAGATACCCCAGAATAAATGGGGCCAAAATAAATAATAAATGTTGGGCAAGGGATAGGAGAAGAAGGATAAGGAGGGGCTTAGGGCAACAATCAGCACTGCCTGAAGCCCGGAGACATGATTCTGGTCTTAAAAATATATATATGTATATGAAAGTACATGCTATCCAGAAAACGGAAAATTATGGTTTATTCAGATATTAAGTGAAGGTAAGTGTGTGGTAAGCTCATGTTTATTACATTCAGCTAGTTGTTTTATTTCCAGCAGTTGGGCCTAGGCGGGGAAGGCTTAGACAAATGTATATAGGCACTGGTACAAATTAAAATGTCATGGTTGAAATTAGTCGTAATTGATTCTATTGTTCCTATGGAAGTCATATGTTACAGTGATCCAATCCGGGATAGATAGAAGATATGCGATGTATGGCACGTTTCATCAATATATCTTCAAAACTGAGGGACTAGTTTGCGTACAAACAAACGGATTTGGTTATATCAACTCGACTAGTGATGCTGATCAAAAATATATATATGTATTCTTTTTGTGGTCAGATACGCCTCCTTCAATGCGTTACGAATTTCACGAAAAAATTCTGATATCCTCTATAAGGGTGTTATGAAGCATTTGAAATGAATATTGCGTGCATGACGTCACAGCTTAAGCCTTTTTGCGAGTGGTCATTCCGAAGATATAAGAAAATATGAATTTTTTCCAGTGTCAAAGCACTTTCTGGCCATTTTACACATTGAGAGGACTCATCAAATGTGAGTATTTATTTTTCGTCGTGTTTTTTAGTCCATTTTCTTCTTATTAATCGATACGTTGTCTTTGTTTTTGTTCTGCGGTCTACGTTGAGAAAAATATTTGAGCTACTTGCGCCGCTGGTCGCCATTTTGGCGTCGATTAAATTATTTTTATTTGCTGTTTTGCTTTTGCGCCGCAAAATATGCAATGCTAAAGATAATACATACATATTTGAGATGGCAAACATTTGTATACTTTCCACTTTCCACTTCCATCACTGATTGACGAATACACTAAAAAATACTCCTAGTGTCTATTGCAGTTCAAAAATAACCATCACAAAATTAAGCTCGTTAATGTGCGTAACGGAAGTGAAACATCGGTTAACCACCCATCTCCAATGCATACAGACATAGTTACATAGATACATAAATGTGTCTGTGATCAATGCAAAGCTTGAATCGTTCATTTTGTTGAAGTCGTAGATGCGCACAGATCCTGCTATTTGTCATCTCGGTTCTATATTATTGCATATTATATTGTAATAACAGTTGCGGAATATATGTGTCCATAAATGGTAAGAAAACATTTACATTTACTTGTCTGCTATTATTTTAAATGACGATGGCAGCTACTCAGTATTCGGTACTTGATGCCTCCAGGCCTGCTGTAGCTGGATACATGTATATGTATCTTTATATATATATGTATATATATATGATATATATGTGTGTATTAATAATTTTTCAGAGCTCACCGAATATTTTTCTTTTGACTCTAGGAGCAATTGGCGCTGGCATATAAAATAAATCACGTCCAATGATATTTTTGCCGCTCGCTTTGCTCCATTTCGACTGGCCTGCGGCAAAATCATTTCATTTTTTGAACGCCAAAACGCTTATTGGCATACCATGTGAGTGGATAACCCTGGCCACACAATTTGCACAGAGAAATATAAAAAATTAATAAATGCGTCGCTTAGTTGTCATATCAACTTTTCTGCAACACGCTAGATTGCCAATCAACCGAACAACACCCTCGATTCAAACTCCAAGATCCAAACTCCTGGCAACGGTTGCCAGCTACATGCTTCTGTGACTTCATCCCCACGAACTCGTCCACTCCACTCCAACCACTACATTTATCCCATTTCTTGCTGGCCTTTAAGTAATACAACTAATTTTTGTTAAAATTCCATTAGTGCCAAATATGCAGTGCAGAAATTTTTGAGTCTGGAGTTTGGATTGCGGCCAAAAATGGAAAATCAATCACAAATATTGCTGCCTTGCTGCCTACTTGACATAACCGGAAATACAGCTGCCCATTTACAGTGGGCCATATTCGTGCATCAAACTGAACGTTTAGCGTTTAAGAGACGATAATTCATTATTTGATAGAATATGCTCAAAAGTTTGTAGATGTAACACTGTAAAAGAGCAGATCGAGATATACATTGATAATTAAAAATGCGGGAAGGCGAAATACATTTAAATTGGAGGGTGGCAAAATTGGCCAATTGTGGTGTGCCCGCGGGCGTGTTCCTTTAATTGAAAGGAAGCTGCTGGATATTAATTCGTGGATGCCAGTGCTTCAGAATTGATTGAAAGTTTGCATTGAATTCGCCAACGCGAGTTGAACGCTAATTCGACGAAGATTTGTTAATTGCACGAGTTGGTTACAAGCGCGATTAAAATTGTAGAGTGCATTTGATACAAAATATATATTTATTATATGTTGTTTGTTTTGGTTTGGATTAAACTCAAATCTATTACGTCACAAATTTGATCTTAGTAAAGAGCTTAAGTCGTACAAGATATACAAAATCATGGCTGAGGGTGATCATAATATAAGCGAGTCCGACATGCAGGTGAAGGAAAAGGCCGATGAGGAGAAGTTGCAGAACGAGTATGAAGTAATGGAGTCCAGTGGCACGACTGAAGTTAAGAGCGAGTCAAGCTTCGACCAGATCGAGTCTTGGGAGGCATACGAGGAACGCATGCTGTTAAAAATTGAGCAGAACAACCGGGTTCGCGCAAAGTGTATGAACAATCTTACCAAGGAATCCGATGCAAAGCGAAATCAAAACCGTTTTTTATACTTGCGCGAATTTGATAAGAAGAATGGTAAAATTGACCCGGAGACCAACGACAACAGCGCCCAAATGGAGAATATAGATGTGGTGGACAGTGGCAGCAATAGTTCAGAGTACAGCGCGAAGGAGGATGTTGATGTGGTAGAGATTCGCAGCACGAGTGAAGATGACGACAGCGTCCAGAGCATATTGTCGGAGGATGTTGATATGGAGGAGATTATCAGCACGAGGGAAGATAATCTTCTGACTAAGAATACTTTTAATCCAAACTAACTAACATCACTAACTAAGCTCACTTATGTTTTTTTTTTTGGTATCTTTTACTTCATGCTCATTAATGTATGTAAACAAAATTAGCCATAAAATCATAATATTAATAATAACAAAAATCATAATAATAATGATGATAGCTATAAATAACAACAATAATAATAATAAACGAAATAATATTATAATATAATTGCAAAAAAAAAAGGAAAAACAATTTTGTTGGGCTTTTAATCAAAAGTGTGCGTTGTATGATATATGGATGCTGTGCATTGTTTTTCAGTTTTAATTAAAACAATTTATGCCGATAAATTGAATTCAATTATTTGATTCTGGTCCAGCTCCAGAGCAGGTGGCAGAAGTCTCCAGGCAACCATACAATCAAGCAGCCACTGCACCAAAACTGCTTAACAAATGGATTTTGTTTTGCTTTTATACTTTGAAAGAATAGCAATAGAAGAGCATATTGGTTTTGTGCACTGAGTCTCTGGTGACTTGGAAAGTGTTAAAAGTGCGGTGCTGGAAAATCGATAACATCGATAAATGCAAATCGTTTAAGCCAAATATCTGTCACAATTTTAATGATAGATGCTGGTAACGTCCACCTTTTCTTTGTCACCTGTTTTCAGTTGGTATCAAAGTAATACTTGCAACATATATGGGTCTGTGTCCGCGCTAGGGGGCTAGGAAATCGATAAAATCGATAATTGCAAATCGATAAATCCACATTTGTCCCATAATTTTAAGGCAATAGTCACCAAATTTGGTTGGTAGGTTGTCGACGATGTCCATCAAAGATTGGCATATGCCACGCCCACCCCCGCCGCAAAAAATGTTAAAGGAACTTCGGCTCTAGAAATCTGAGATGCGCATATCTTCCACAATTTGTAAGCCAGAGTCACCAAATTTTGAATTTATGTTACTCGTAACACCCCTAACAGATCGATAAACCAATTGGATCGCCACGCACACGCTGCCTCCCCATACCGATACACCTGTTAGTCTAAATCGATAAAACCATATATCTCACACAATTTAAAAGCTAGAGTCACCAAATTTGAAAAAAGTATGAAAAACACCTCCGCCGCCTCGAAAAATTCCCAAAAGCCCAAATATTCCGCAATTTGAAAGGCAAACTTGGACGGCCACAAACATTTTGGCTACACACACCTGTTTTTAGTTGGTATTACTTATGGTATCAATGTATTTCGCAGTCGGCTATGCCCGATTGCAACGTCTTCTCTTGTTTGTTGTATTTCTTTGTCGTTTGTTGCTCGCTTCTCGTTTTCGTTTTGCTGTCAGAGAGAGAGGAAAACTGGGAATATAAGGCAAAAGGATGCCATGATGGAAAAAGTCGAAAAGGCAGCTGCTGCGGTCGCATTGTTAAGCTCTTGTTTTGGTCCCAGAAAAAAAAAAAAAATGAAATATTGCAAAGTCAGAAAAATTATTATACGGAAGAATGGCAAGAATTGAATAAATCAAATATTTTTAGATTGCCGTTCAACATCGCGTCATTTAGCTAACTTTATATAAATCTATGAAACACATTTAGCTCCTCTCAATCTCTTCAATCATTTAGAATATATGAATTCAATTAATTCCAAAATCATAGCCCTGCCATTGGAACAATCGGTCGAAAGAACAGTTTTAAATTGTTGGAACGAGGTAGGCCTAGGCACACATATCACATTTTCTGTGGAATATGTGGAATAAACAGTCCACAGCCAGTCGAGAAACAATACTATAATAATATTTTGAATCTAGATTTTGTCATTACATTTTGGCAAATTGGAAAGAAATTTGCGCTATTAGAGTTGGCACGATTATAATAAAGCCGAGAACGTTTGGACTCTTAATATATATTTAATTTTCAAATCGTTCAGAAAGGCTAGATTTTGATTATTTATTTTTGACTTATTCGAAGATCTGTTTTAATTTCCTCAGTTAACTGAAACTGTTTCACATTTTCTGAATGCTTAAGCTCCAAATATTCAGCTTATCGGCTCAAGCGTTCAATTTTTTTTCTTAACTTTGGGGTACGTTCACCAGCTTGCCGCAACGTTACTTTTCACATCATTAATTCCCACTAGATGCATCTAATCCGCACATACACAATTCTTGGCTGTTGGGAAACGTTTAAGGGCTAGGGCAAAACAAACTGTGAGTTGGAGGGTTCCGGTTCAGATTCGGTTTTTGGATTTAGGGGTGAGGGGATTTGCTTGGTCTCTTTGGTCTTTGGTCTCTCTGGGTCGCAGTTCACTTCGTGCATGTGGAACACACGTTAACACACATAACGAGTTGGTAAAATTATTATTACATTATTATTTTGTCTGCGAGTAATTCAACAAGAACAACAACCGTGGTAGCAGTACCACAAGGTGCTTCGACTGAGTTTGTGTGTGTGTGTGTGTGTGTATATGTGTGTGCGAATGTGTGAGGCTTACAATAACAATAAATTTCAATTTTTCACACTCGCACAGAGGCAAAAGCCTGAAATTTTACACTTAGAACACAATATGACTAAGAATTTAGAACATCACTCTAATCCTATTTTTTTATATTTAAATGAAAAATAGTTTTAATATGCATTTCCATTTTAAATAGAAGACTTAAAACGTGAATTTAAAGAATTTGAAAATTAGATAATTTTTGGCGAACAAATAACAATTTGAAATTTAATTTTTATCCGCTTATATATTTTATATTTTAAACCTTTGTTTCTTTAGTTTTAAAAAATCGAAAGAGTAATTTATAAATTTTTAATTTGGGTGCTTGTTTTTAGAGTGCAGTATTATTTATTTTTCAGTGTGTGGGAATATTCAAGGAAACTCTTAAGCAGATTGCGCTCAGTAATTTAAACGCAAAACGCGCGTTGGCTAAATAAATTTACAACTAACACAGATACACATACACACATGCAATCAGTTGCATGGTCGACACACCCCCACCCCCTCCCCTAACCCTTCGCACAACTTGAACGCGCTTTTGGGTTTTGTTTTGCTCATGGTTTATTTTACATCTAGAGCGTTACCCACCAACACCGACCCATTTGACACGACCACCACCCCCTTCCATATCCTACTTTTGGATGCATTAGTAAGCCGCGTCCATTCGTTTAGCGTCTCCTCTATCCTTTTCCAAATATATATGACTTTATCTATGTGCCTCTCTGTCTGTGTCTCGTGTGTGCGTGAATTACGTAAATTTTCATGCAATTAAAATTTGTTGCATTTTGGGTATCATAATTTTATAAGTTTGAAACTAGTAGCAGCAACAAAAGAAGTGTCGGATGGAGAGAGGAAGGGGAAAGGGTGGAGTTGTCGCTCTAGACGATGCTTCATTTAAGAAATTACAAATGTGCATATGTGTATGTATATGCTTAAGCTATATCCGCAGCTATTAGTAAAATATAAAAGAAAAGTTTATACTTAGAGCTTTAAGTGCGAACAAAATGTTTATATGTTTAGATAGAATGAATCTGTATTGTTGAAAAGAGCAGCTGTAAGTCAAATAAAGACTACTTAGTTGCCAAATGCAGAGACTGCATTAAACCGAGATTTGTGCCTGCTAATTTTGAGGGTTATGCTGCCGACTACGCCAGCTGTACTTTATAAATATCTAATTATGCTCATATGATAATGGTCGGGCCAAAGCGCAGACACACACACATACACACACGAATACACTCACGCATGTGTGTGTATATTTAAGCCAGTCCTGAGGCCCAGGCTAGTTTAGGTTGTGCACAGCTTAAGAGCTCTTTGTGATGCACCTGTTTAACTACGGATATGATATATAATAGCTACACTGCACAAAATCAAACAGTAAATGCAAAGTCTGATCGATTTTCGTCAAGTTTTTCAACTTGAAGCACATCAATGTGTCTTGAGCTCTTTAGCGTTTGACCTTTATCTAATCGCTCGCTTCGCTGTGTTTTTTGAGCTAACTAACAAAGTGAAATATAATTAATAGTGTTACTAATTTTGTTATTTTGAGCTACACCTATTTGTTGCTCAGTGTACAGAGAGAAATTTTTTTGCCTTTGTTACCTTGTTGATGCCATAAATGCGGCCAAAATTATGCTAAGCACTGGTGTCCAAAATGGTGGCATAGACAACACCAGCAACGTTGATGGCATTGGCTCATTTATAAATCGACGATACTAAATTATAAATGGGAATTACTATTACAGCTAAGGCAGCTTTGTATGCAAAGCCTGCAAGCCTGTGTGTTCGCATGTGTGAACATGTGCGTGTGTGGGTTTGTCTTCACATCAGCGCTTTTGTTAAATTGAGCCTCCGCTCAAATAGCACACATACACACAGGCACACACAGGCACACACAGGCACACACGCATTGCATACAGAGGAGAAGAGAGTCCTTTGCGAGGCGTCTCTTAAAGTTCAAGAGCCAAAAGGGATATCAACTTACAGCTGGCAGTGCGATTTGGCTGCAGTAGCATTAATTCTGCATCAAAAATACGAAAATACGTCGTGCTGAAAAGAATTCGAGAAATTCGAACTGTTTTATATAAGAAATGGTATTCATTATTCACTAAAAACTAGCTAAGAGTCAGTATATGTATGTATATAGTATGCCAATGTGGACCAAACCATAAGACTAACAGTCAATAAATTGTAGTAGAACATTTGATATAATAAAAAAATCTGGCTAGCAGAATTAGTGTCATGTTGGAATATATAGAATAGCATCAGAATGTTACCCATTGAGCACATACATATGTGCACAGGGTATTTAAACCAAATCCCAGTTAATGCAGCTGCGAATGACTGCAGCTACTCACTACACTCACACACACACACACACACACATGCCAGTCTTGACTGCACTGAGAGTTACTGTGCCATGCTGCCTGCTAACGGATTTACTCGTCTATTTCAGGCCAGATTACTTGTAGCCAAAGTCGATGCCGTCTGGCTAGCAATGTGCTTGAAACCATATGAGATATATGCGAACTTCTCGGTTTTTACTTTTGCTGTTGCTTCGACATCGTTTTCTGTTTTGGCTCAGGCGAATTGTGGCAACTAGTAATTGGTAGCTCTGCGCATTCAGCCCAACAAGAACAACAACAACAATAACAAGCAAAACAAGCAAGACACAAATATTGTGGAGCGGATTGCGTATACGGCACAGAGGCTTTGGCTTAGGCCAGCTCCAACAGTTTTGGCGAAAATGAGAAGCTTCTCGCTGATGAGCAGCAGCAACCAAATATTTTTGCCAGCGTAAAAGTATTTCAGCAATTTTGTTATACTAGTATATGTATGTATATATA
The DNA here is from genome assembly GCA_035041615.1 of Drosophila anomalipes. NCBI lineage: Eukaryota > Metazoa > Arthropoda > Insecta > Diptera > Drosophilidae > Drosophila > Drosophila anomalipes. Next base: position 41,576,646 of record JAWNKZ010000064.1, on the reverse strand, counting down.
TATATTATAAACTTGTGCTATGGCTACGAAAATTTACTTGTTCAAAAGTGCGCTCGCCTCAAAGTTGGCTAAAAATCTTTAGCATACTTTAGATCCTGCAGCTCGCAGCGCTCAAAAGAGAGAGAGAGAGAGAGCGAGAGAGCGATAGAGAAAGTGAGAGAGAGAAAGAGAAAGAGGGCGAGAGTGAGGAAAGAGAGTTAAATTGTTAAAGAATGCGTGAGGCTGTGGTAGGTGAATCTTGTGAAATTAGCAACACTGCCTTGAGGTCATTTGACAACACTACCAAGTGCCGTTTGACACATAGCCACAGGTATTGGTACTTAAACTAAATTTCTCTTGACTCGACTTACAGCTTGACAAATAGTTTACGCTCATAGTCATTCTTTACTGAAATCAACTTTCAACTCCTCAAAGAGATTAAGCTCTTGCCAACCTTTCTGACTTCAACGTAATATAAATAGACAACTTTGAAATTAGGGCTGTGCTAAGTTCAAGTACAATCGAAATGCAAACGGAATGAGATGTCATCAGGATTGATTCAAAACTTGAGTACTTGAAACTAAACCTAAATACCTGATTCACATTTTGATGCCAGCAGCGCAATTTTAAGCTCAACAAAAAACTGAAAACTATTCATCCATTCATAAAAATTAAAAATAAATAATGTTATTTATTGGATTCCGGCTATTACAATGACAGAGTTGGCAAGGGCTTTTGCACTTAATACCCCATCATATTAAATTAGATGCAGCCAATGTCCAAAGTCAAATATTTATTGCTGCAATGGTTTTAAATGCTCTGTAATTTGACAAGGATGTGCTTAAAATGAGCACACTAATGTTAAATAAGCTTGCTATGCGAAAGGGATACATGTTTGGTATATACACGGAGAGGAGCTAATGTCATAGTTAACATTTGCATGATGATTAATACTCGATCAAGTATAAATAGGTTGAAAACAAATACGAACTATTAGAATGAGCTTATCTCCACTTCAAATGAGTTTATAATATTAAATATTGGCCTACAATCATTGATGAGTCATTGATAGATACAGGATATGCACAAGTCGACTATTGTACGGCTTATTGATTTTATATAAAGACTTCAAAATTTAGCAACCAAATCGCTGCCCATTACAATGTATGCTCATTGTATGTTAGAAACCGTGCAAATCCTCACATAATTTATAAACTCTCTAAGGGCAAACAATTTCAATTTAATTAAATGCCGACAGACATGTTGACATAAAAAAACCATTTAAGCCTTTATATTTATATAATATATATATATATATGTACATATATATATATATATAGATTTATACATATATGTGTGTAAATGTATATGTGCGCATATATTTCCTAAGGACAACTAAATTCAAATGCGGCACAAGTGAAAACCGGATATAGGCAACAAAATGCAAATCGGAGCCAGGCGGAAACCACGAAAGCCACACGCCGGAAAACTAAACATAGTCGCTGGGTATCTATGTAAGGGGAATCTGCATTTAAAGGGTTGCTGGCTTAGGCCAGCTTGTTTTTAGCCACCAGGTAACTAGTTTGCGCTTAACCAGGCCCAAATGCTATGCTCAATATCAATATTGACATTAATTTGTGAGGACCATAAACATTGTAGAGTCCTTTCCCTTTTCCATTCCCTCGCAATTTTAGGGTATTTAACTAAATGGTAGAGGGAGGGGGAGGGGGGGGCTTGGGCAGAGGGAGCCTGTGGGGGGAGTGGTTGCAGAGTTTTCTAGTGAAAGTGGATGCGGCACGCCCAACTCGTTGCTGGCAGGCAAAGGACCGTGTACATTAGTCCATATCGTATATCATATGCCAGCCACTACCATATCGCTGCCCTGCACCTCTCCGGCAATCTCCCTTGATTAAAACAACAAGGAGTAAAGGAAAAGCAAAGAGGGCAACAGGCAAAGAGAGCAAACCAACAAAAAAAAAAAAATAGACCGCGATGCGGCAGAAAATGAAAAATGCCGCTGGGCCGTTTTGGGTTTTTGGGAGCTTCGAGTTGTGGGCTCTGACTTCGGGATATCGGATTTGGAACTGTGGCGTTGCCTAGGTTGGCACAGTTACTAGTTTTATGCAAAACTGCACTTGCCCTTACCCTGTAAGCATCTAACGCGTGCACGCATATAACACGGCCCGAAAACAAGTATATAAATCAGATATGTACAAATATTATGAATATCGGTTATGGGTTAAAGCTTAAAGTTTCTTTCTTATTTGCTTTATTGGTATCTTCTTATATTTAGTATTATTATATTATTGACATATTTTCAGGAAATATTTGGAGTCTTTATCAAGAAACACATCGAGTGAACAAAAATAGAATTTCTGTCGACGGGATGATGGCACAGCTAATATGCACTATGCACATTATGGATTAACCGAGTAGTCCAAAAAGTACCTGTTTTTTATCACAGTAACACAATGGAGTAGAAGAAGCATTTGTATTAAAGGCAATGGCGAAGGCATCAACTCCAGCCAAAAGAGGTGGGCGTATCACATGGGTGGAAGTGGTGTTTGTTTGGTCACCGTCGAGGTTATTATCATGTTAAAACTGCAAAATGCAATAAGTTAGCTAGCAAATCGCGTTCTGTCCAGCGGGTAAGGCTGCCAGGCAGCAGCCCCGCAGTGCCCAGATTTATTTAATGTATCTGTTGGTGTTCCTATTCGGTTTTTTTTTTATTCTCCAGCTTTTTAATATACATATGTTAGGCAATATTTTTGTTGAGGTTGCTGTTGTTTGCTGTGCTCATTGACTGTGCCTGAAATATTAAACCAGCTTTTTGTTTTGTTGAATTTTAAAGGCAATTTAGGTACGGGAGAAAAACGCTAGTAAGTTTTGGTGGGTTGTGGGTGGAGCGTTGAAGATTTGCCTCAGACAATGTGTCATCAGCGACTGTTGCAACCATTTTTGGCTAGCAACAAGAGTCATTATCATTAACATTATCACAATGTTGCGCAAAGGATGGCAACTCTGGCAAAAAGAAAGTTGCCACCGTGCGCAGATTTCTCAATTTTGTTTGTTCGGTTTGTTTGCTGTCGTTAGGTAATATTCATAATGTTTAAGTTTTTGACGGTTCGCCCCATTTAGGCTTCATGAGGGGTAATTTCGAATGTCATTTGCATGCACCGGCCGCCAACAAGAAATGTGTTTATGCAACACACACACACACCCTCCCCCAACCCACTGACTCTTCAATGGGCCATATCTTCCACACAATCGCACCGCAAAAAGAGACTCATTCTTGGTGCATTTGTAATGACCATTTAATGATTGTTGTAGTGATACTTACAATTGAAAACTGTAAGATAGGAAAAGAAAAGAAAAGAATAGATGTGTATGAATGAATATGTTAGAATGCCGTTAGGTATATATTTTATTTATATACAAATTTATATAAATAGTTTTAAGTGAAACACATAGTTACTCAATATTGAACATGCTGGTAAATTGCTTATGCAATTAATCATTGCATGTTGAGCAAAAGAGTATATGAAAAGGTGGGTGGAAGAGTGTGCGTGCTGGTGGCGCCAGTTTGTTTGTGGGGTGGGGGGTGTCATATGATAACAAAACTGGGCAGGATTGTCATCACATGGATGCGGGCTGACACAAGAGCAAACTACAATGCTCCGTGTTGTGGTTTACAAATTGGTCAAAACATACTTCAACCAAGTGCAAGTAAATTTAATTGGAGGAAGTTAGAGAGAAAGACAGAGAGAGAGAGAGAGAGAGAGAAAGAGAGAAAATAGAAGAGGGAGAGTGATGCTTGGAAAACCGTTGAAAATATGACACGAACGTTGACTTCTTTTACACATTTTTTTAATTTAATTTTTCTCGATTTTTACATATTTTTTGTTACTAGTTTTTTTTTTGTGTTTTGTTTTAGTTGTTACTGTTGGTATTCCCCACTTGCTATTCACTTTTTAAATTTTGGTTACTTCATGTTTCTTTTAAGCACATTCTCTGTGTCATTTGCTTTTTTGCTGTGCTTTAAGCTGATCCCTTGCATTTTTCAAGCACCAATTAAACAGCAAAAAACGTTTCCAAACAGCTCTCAAAGCGACATACAATCAGGACGAAACAGGACGCAGTAGTGTAGATTGGGTGAAAAGCGCTGTGCACAGTTGATGATAACCAGCACGCTCTAATTACTGCGTGGTCAAGCTAACAAAATAACTGCGAAAGGATATTTGAAATTGGTTCACTTTGTGATCAGCGAAACTCAAAGCGCTCACAAGTAGTCCAGTTCAGTTGCACCACTTGCAGCACAAAGTGGTACAAAGCAACGATTGTTAGTTGAAGTTACTGCAATTCGTTTCTTTACAAAGCGTTATTGAGTACTCGTTGTTTTGCTGGAGCAAGTGCAACTGCAATAGAATAAATTCGAATGAAATTGGATACATTTGTATATACATACATACAAATAATAATTTATATGTATGCATAATGTATATTATGTACATTCAAGATGGGAAATATGGTATATTGAAGATTTGCAAAAGTATATATATAAGGCACAAATTTCCGATTCCGTAAGTTCTATATTTATTCTTGATCAGCATCTAGAGCCGAGTCGATTTAGCCATGTCTGTCTGCCTGACTGTATGAACAGGTCTTTCAGATACTTCAAATTTAGAATATAAGTTCTCATACACCATAGGCAAATCAAGTTTAATTAATCTGGCCTTCTTTTCAATTTGGCATAGCAATAAAAGGTATAGCCTTCCGATTGATATATTAAATAGCCAGACATATTTTTGATCAACTCAACAAATTTTCATTAAGAAACGTATTTTCATAGTGAACAAATTAATATCAGCAAATCATGCTCATGCCTTTGTGAGTTTTTTAAATGAATTATGAACAACAATTCTAATCTGGCTTAAATGGCTTCACTTTGAAGTTAACAATGGAGCATAATTAATTCGGTATGCACATTTAAAAATCATCGCAAAAGCTAGCTAAATAGTGGTCGACTTAAATATTCGCACATGTTAAATAATATAAATCAATTTTTATATAAATTCTAAATTACAGTTTTCGCTAATTAATTATGCGTCCAACATTAATGGAATGCAAATTAAGTTGATTAGTTGCCGCAACGAATTGTTGCTGCAGCAGCCAAATGGAATTAGTTTTGTTACCCTGTTGCCAAATCGAGTTGAGTATATTTTGCGATTTGGGATATGGGTCTTTACTTTTAGAGAGGGCATTTCCATATGTTTCAAGCTGTCATTATTTTGATAACAGAGTATTTCTCAGCTGGTTGTTCCTTTTTTCGTTCTTTTTGCAGGGGCTTAAATTAATGCAATTACTGAAAATTGCTTTTAATGCAGGCTATTTGATTTTCTGGTATAGATGACTATAACGCGAGACAGAGCTGGAGAGAGTGCAGCAGAGAAAGAGAGAAAGAGAGTGATAGTGCGACGGAGGTTAAATAAAGGCTGTCTGTCGGATAAGTAAGCAAGGAATACTTGATACTCCTACTCAATCAAGAATTTATCTTTCAACAGTTAGTTCAAGTGGTAGCTATGTGATATAGTGTTCCGATATATGAATGCCTCGAATCGGCTACTAATGCTAATATGCCAATATATCAATGGACATTGATTGATAATACAATATTCAGAATGCAGGGGCAGACGTCACTTAGCATAAATATATACTAATAGTTGATGATTTATTTTACATATATAATAAGGGTATTCGCCACCCTCTTATTTTTCTATAGAACTATGAAAGCTTTAATTGTACTGCTCATCAATAAAACATTCAAAATACCTTATATTACACTTTCTCTACCTACTTTCTCTCTATTTCTCATGTCTCTCTTTCTCTCTCTGTGTGCTATTGACTTTCTTCATATCCTTTTTTTTTGACAATAGAATGCAGATTGCTGCGCTGACGTCATGTCCTTTGATATGACTTGCAATGACACAATTTCAGGACGCAACGCCTGTACCGGATGTTATGAGGTGGGCTTGTGGGAGAGGGGGAGGGGCGGGGGTTGTGGGGGTTGGTAAGTTACTACTGCCTGCGGGAGCACAACTTTGTTCACTGTTCTCAACTCATTTGTAATCATTTGGGCGTTAAATTTTTTGGCGCATTCATTGCGCTCTTGCTGTTAGTCTAAAGCATGCCATCCCGCACCCAGCTTCCCGCCACCACAGCTTCTACTCCTATATATATATGTATACAAAGGCCCCCCTTATTGGTCCTGCTAAGCCCCAGCGACTGCTGTCGCTGTTGTTTTTTACAGCCTTCATAAATCTTAATTTTAGCGTATGCAGCAACCAACGAAACAGAAATGGTCGACAAAGCTGGCCAAAACGGGGAATGTGCGGGTAATACGGGGGCGGATGGAGCTAGAGGTGGATGAAGGGGAGGCGGGGGGGGGGGGGGGTAGAGAAGGAGTGTATATGGCGGCTGGCAACGTGACTCGTTTTGAAGTTTTGAGCTGCACTTTTGACGTTACCAGCTGCCTGGCAGCCAGCGGGTCTTGCTGACGACGATGACGATGACGCGTCGGATGGATGAGCTAACTGAAATTTGTCGCAAGACAACAGCAGCAACAACTGGAACAACAACAATAGCAACAACAACAGTAAGCAACTGGCTGGAGACTGGCTGCCAAAATGTTACAAGTTTTCGTCGCGTTAAATTTAATGGTCGTCTCGCATTTGTTTTTAAGCGCGTTGTTTTTGTTTTTATATTTATATTTATTTTTTTATTTTTTTTTTTTTTGTCAACGAACATGCTGTTTTGAGTATAACGCCCCAAAAAAGCAACACCCAACACTCTTGCACCGCTCCCCCAGCCATGCCCCTTGTACCCCTAAGGTAAAGTTACAGTGCCATATTACAACAAATTGTGCCAACAATTTTTGGTCAGAGAGTCGCAAGAAAATGTTTTGTGCGTGGATAAGTAGCAAGGGTAGGAGGGGGACGGCGGGGGAGGGGGGTGGCGGGCTGGGAGAGTTGCGCTGAGCTTGTTTTGGGTTTGGGTTCTGGCCCGAGGGTCGACTGTTGGCGCATAGAAACGCATTTTGAAAGCTTTTAGCTGTTAATGTGGCATAAATTTGTCTTTTGTTGCTGCCGCTTTTCACTCTCTCTCTCTGTCTCTCTATCTCTCTCTCTCTCTCTGCCCCTTTGCGCCTTTTGCGGACGGAAATTGAAATAAAAAGTATTCCAAGAAACAGTAAAGTGGCCAAAACCAAAATGCAAACTTGAAGCGGCCTCCGGGCTCAAGTCAACAGCAAAGGGCATCTGCAAAAGGGGAGTTGTGGCATGCAACAGCAGTGTGGACACTTGAAGTGTTTTATATGCAGTAAATATATGTATGTGTGCGTATGTAAATATAAAATTTCTTGATTCACTCTCAGCGGATTTAAAAGGTACGTCTGGCAAATGTCTGTGGAATCTAGAGCTAGAACAGGAACTGGTATTAAAATTGACTTAGAGAAAGCCAGAACTGTAATTTGTACGAATGGTATTCGGGTTGTTTCTTAGACTTAAACTGGAACTGCAAATGCAACTAAAATTGGAGCAACTAAGTTACATATTACGCTGAAACAAACTGTATACTTCTATTACTAAAAAGACAAAAACGTTTTATATTAATAACGTTATTACTAAGACTTCTACTATTTGAGCTTTACTTTTGTTTTGCCATTTATTAATATAATTATACTTAAAATAGTTTTCATAATTGTTCCCTTTTTACTTTTATGCCACTTTATTTACAATGACACTACTATTACTGATACTGAAGCACTTCCTGAAATTATACTCCTACTACTAATTTATATTTTACTACTTTCTTAATTTATACTGCTGTTTATGCCATTGCTTCCTATAAAAATGTATGCGACTACTTCTTCTAATATGTATTTTATTACTTTTTTAACTTACACTACTACTATTTATGCCACTACATCCTATATACTACTCTCGATAAGAGCTGGAACTGGGAACACGTTCCGTTGGAGCTGGGAAGCTGTAGCTGGCAGCGACGGAGGAACTGCTACAAAAATTGAGATTGATGACATGACAATGACATTTATTGACACGACAAAAAGCACAACGAAACAGGGAATGAAACGTTATAAATACATTCATATATATAAATATATATAGATATATATATATATATATATATATATATGTATGTGTCTATATATATATGGCGGCAATACGCCTGACAGCCAACCTTGGTGACGATGGGTCTGTCGGAAAAGATTTCCTTGCGACTCAATTGAACCATCAAATTAGCTAATTTGTGAGAAACGAATTTTGAATTGTTTGCCGCGAAAAACGTTGAATAATGAATAATGAGTATCCTAAATTTACACTAAACATTCCACATCCGCACTACAAGCTCGCGCTAAATTAGATGACGCAGCGGAAACGGCCGAAATCAAAATTTAAGTGAGTGATTTAAGAAAAAAAGTGGTTGGTTTTGGTTTGCCTGTGACTTTAAATTGCTCAGAACATTAGATATTTAAAGCATGTATTTATTGTGGCTTCTGGCAGGTTCGTTTATTGGCCACTACATTTGGAATGTGGCTTGCGATCCTAAATGGCAAGGAATCATAGCTTGTAGAAGTCAATGAGGTAATAATGTTCAACTAGAAGAAGACGAAGCCTTTACATAATTCAAGTCGGTCACATCTTAAATATCCAACCCAATACGGTTCGTATTAGACAAAGTTATGATAATGGATAAATTGGGACCGTTTCAAAATGTATGATTTTTTAAATAGAATTTTTGTATGAATTTTAGACTAGTTTTAAATTTAGCATTGATTTTAATAGATTCCGTTTTGTCGAATTTATGCCATTTGTAATGTTTCTATTTTGATTACACCTAATTAAAAATATGGCTAACAGATAATTGCAGGCTCTCAAAAGCAAAAACGTTAACGTTAACTTTAACGATAACGATTACTTTGGCATTAATGTTAATGACCACACACATCGTACAACGCACAACGCAAACACACACGGAATTCAGCAATTAACACATTGGAACTTTTTAAGTACAAGTCGATTATATTGTCAACAGTTGTGGCTGGCAGACCACCTTTACCAACATACCCGTCTTCCCCTGCCATCCGACATACCCACATTGCTTGCATTCCAAGCAATCAGCATTTTTGCGAATACATTGAATATGAATTTATGGGTATGCAATTTCTCGCTCATTAATTTCATTTTAAATGCCACGCAATCAAATTGTGAATGCCGAATGAATCGAGTATTTTCGACACGATATATGTATGTATACATAATATTTATGAATATTTAATATATATACTTTTTTTTTCTTCATTGATAAATTTCGGGAACATTCGCATTATTGTAAGGAAATTATGCAACATTTCAATTTGCTTTAAAACACCTCAAAAATCAATTTGCGCTTAATTTAGTTGTAGATACAGCGTATGTATTAGTCAAGCTAATGCATTTGTTGCAATTGATAGTTGTTTATTTTGCTTTTAACATTAAATCAATATTTGCGTTTTGCTAAATGAATATCGTGCTCGTTTAGCTGTTGAAGTAAATACCCAAATGTTGCACATGCGTAAAGTATCACTTAATTCAAATTATCCTGTAAACACCAATTAAATATGGAAAAAAATAGGAGACTAATAGAGGACACACCAAAAGTAGGCCAGCTAATATGTATTTGATTTTAAGCTCGATATTTACACAGAGTATCTGCTATTCCAGTCAGTGGGTTACTCGAAAAGATGCATTCTTGCAATTTTAGCGTTTGGTTTAATCTGCATATTTAGAGCAATCAAAATACTTGTGAGTGCAACCACTATTTATTGGCTCTGATGTCATTTACTTGAAGCAGTGGTAGTCGCCTCCCATTTATTATGCATTTCGCATTTGAATTAGAATTTTGCTGATATTCGATTGTTGTGCTTCCCATCTCTCTCCCTACCGCCCGCACATTATTTGTTTAACTGGCATTTAATTAAACAGTAACTTTTGAATCAATGTGAAGGTAGTATAAAGAGCCAAAGTCACGCCACGCCAACATCTGTCCACAGCGGTCTGCTTGTATTGCATCAGTTTACAAATTAATTAATTGCTGCCATATGCTAATTAAACAGTATTTTTATTGTGTAATTTCACAAGGGCTTAAACACACCCACAAACAAAAATAAATATATACACCCATGCATACAGACACACTCAATTCCACACACATTAAATAAATACATTTTAAGCGTTATTCTTTTAAATGATGAAAAACATTATTATTGGATCTTTTATGTAAATGAACAGCAATTTATTTCGTATATGGGGAAAAATAGTCGCCCAACATATGCCCTTTCTGACCTGGATATTTTCAGAACGTATCCTCCTCGGTGCTGTCTTAAACAAAATTAAATAAACTTAAGCTGCGCAACTTTAATATGCCCGTTTTACCCAAGCAATAGTAAAAATAATCACTTTTATTAAACAGGATACAAATTAATAGTTTCATTACGCAACATAATAATAATAATAAACAGAGATCCAATTGTAAAAACAGTAAGCATGTCTAGTTTGCTCGAGTATTGTAGTTAGTTAATGCTTACATTATTATTACTTAGGTTATTAATAATATTTATAGGGTATGGTATTGTTTAATCATCAGCACAACGAAATACAGCGCTTATCATTTATTGTGAATTTATGTTTAAGTATATTTAAGTATGTGCGATTACCGTTATTATTAACATAATGTTCAATACGTTTCAATAAATAGGGCCAATATGCAAAATTCACCTTAATTGATATTTTGTAAACATCACCTTTTGCTGTATTTAAGTGTTGCCTTAAGAAAGTTAATAGATTTATTAAATTAAATAAGTTTCTACAAAATCAAGATATACTTTATCTAATAATACTATAACATTTTTAAAATTAAATTTGATATCTGATTGATGTTTGTAGTTTTGCGCAGGTGCAACCTGCTGATTGTTCTTTTTCTCTGTCTTTTTTTTTTTTAGATAGTAGAAATTTGCACTCTCGCAACTTTCAAATGTTGCGTCACATTTCAAGTGAAAGTGGTAGCAACAATGTTGCTATGGGTTTGAGGCGCATGCGCGCTGGCATCATAGTTGCGAGTAGTTGTTTTGATTTGTGCGCCTTGTTTATGTTTATGAGACAAAATTCCACACCCCTAACCCTCCCTACCCCCCACATTGTTTTCTAACGACAGGTGGTTGTGTGTTGGTGTGTTGTTGTGCGACTGAGAATTTTTATGCCTGGCAATTGCTTAGTGTCGCCGTCTACGACGTGCTAAAGCCAAAAGTGACGTCACGTTTGTATCCAATTTAACTGTACCAATCCACCCAAGACCCCACCCGTACCGTTTTGTGTTTTCAATGTTTTGCCTGCCTGCCTGCCAGCTTTCTACATGTGTATGAGAATTGTTTTTGCATGCAGCAATTGTTTACTTGGCACAGCGTTCAAATCGTGTCTGTTGCCAAAATCAGATTTCGCCCATTCATTGATAACTTCTAGACCCCCTCTCTTCCCTCTCTTCACCATGCTCTCTGGTATGCAATTCTAAACATTTTCTTGCAGCCTATTCGCGGCACACTTCACACATTTTGCAGCTGCATCAATCTGTTTGCACTCAAAAAAAGAAAGAATTAAAATAGCTTCATAATAGAATTTTGAGCCAATAATTGTTTTTAAGTTTATACTCAGCATTAGTTCGGAGGTTAAAAGCATAAAAAAAAGCAAACAAATAAATAATAAAAAACAAAGAGATAATTTTAAAAAGATTTAAAAAAATTTATCTGTCAATCTTAAAATTTTTTAATATGCTTTTTGCAGGCACTTAGTCTTTTTTTTCATTAATTCTAAAATATCATTTTTTTTTAGATGTGTGCAGACTCAGTTCTGTTTTCGTTTTGTGCCTTGACTAAATGCCAGCAACTGCTACCGAAACATTCGAAACTCAATTCCTCGAATGTTGGTTGGCTGGCCACCTGCCACATGGGTCGCCTGCGGCTATGCAGCATAATTCGTTTTGGCTGCTGTTTTGCCTCTGTTTCTGTTTCTGCTTCAGCTTCTGCTACAATACTGCTTGACTTTTAAGCTGCTTAAGGCCACTGCGTAGATGCATAACTGCTACTCCCACCTTAGTCACCCCATATCTCCACTTACTAAATAACTGGGAAAAAACTTTTAACTTATTTTGTTCTCATCAGAAACTTTGTTTTGCTTTCTGTCTAGTGTTATACAGTTGAGTGCAGCTCTGCCAATGAATTAGGTCAACTTAAAAACTATTTATAAGTACATGCACTTAAAAAAAGAATCGCCATAAATTTCAGAAAATGATAAGTCTTAAGACATTTTTATTCGAATACTTAAAATTATATCTAGAAAAAATAGATAAACTTTCAAGTGTTCAGGCGACAGAGTGAATTTTATTACCTTTAAGTGCCAGGTCTGATTTTATTTTGAAATGATTTTCACTTTTATTTTTTTATCTCTTCCCTGCTGAAGTTGAGAATATGGAGCAGGGAAAACATTTCATTGAAATATCTCTCTCTCTCTCTCTCTCGTATTTCTAAATGTTCTTTGTTGATCTCTCGCTCACCAATTCGAAAACGGCAGTTTGAAAGTGCTGGTTCGGTTTTGGATGGTTACATATCGATTTAAACGTTTAACGTCTAAAATGGCAAGCTGCTTATTTTTCCCAGTCTTCCTCTCTCTCTCTCTCTCTCTCTATCTCTCTCTCTTTCTTAATCTTACTATCCAGATTAAAATTTTTAGACGTCAGCAACTGCTTCGCTGCAATAAGCTGTTGTTTTTTGACTACCTGTGATCATTTCAAGCACCTCACCAAAAGCTGACTGAGTCATCGACTAGTTAGCCATTGACTCAACTCGACTCACAGTCTCTTCGTCTAGTTGAGTGGATGGCCTTTGAGCCACCCGGGTAGGTATAAGACCCACTTCCCCCTGATGCACTCTAGCTTGCTGGGCAAAACAACACAAAGCTAAATCGAGCACAAAGCCAATTGCTTTTTCTCTCTGGCGAAGAAGTGGACTGTCAATTGGGTGGCAACTCTACTATTGCTTCCTCCTTAAACTCTTTCTTGCTCTCTCTCTCTCTCTCCCTCTCTCGATGCCTTTCTCTTTAGTTATAAAGCGGATTCTCATTTAAGTTGATTCACCGCATCATCAACAACAATAACAACAACAACACACAGAGAAATGCGACGTCATCAGCCAATGACACTTTATGACAATTGCACTTGACAGCTTAAAAGAAACAAGGCGGGTAGGGAGAAGAAGACTGTAGTTGCTTCTCTTTAAAAAAAAAAAAAAAAAATAGAACAAAATATTATAAAAAAAAATAAAAGAAGGAATTATTATCTTCTAGTTACCGATGATATTATACCCTTGCAATACATGTGAGATATACAATTAAAGTGTTTTATATGTTGTGCTGCCAATACACCTATTTTTGGTTAAAAAAAAAGGAAAAAATATATAAAAAAAAATTGCATAGATTTCCAAAATTCAATTGACTGGACTCCTTTCTCGTTATCCATTTGTCGTTTTTATAACATTAACATAATGTGCATATAAAATGATGAAAAATATATACATAGCACAGTCGGAGTTGTTCTCTTCGTCTTAAAGGGTATTCATAAAGTGCAAAATGCAAAACATAAAGAAAAAAACCAAACAAAACAGAAAACGGGCACAAAACAAGTGAAAATCGTTCAGGGAAAACTGCCTTCACTGACGCCAACGTCAGATCCCAAGCAAATCCTCACAAGAGGGTGCTGCTGCGGACGCCCATAGGGTGAAAGAGAGAGAGAGAGAGGGAGCCAGAGAGAGAGAGAGCGACAGATATCTCGCGAACGGGGTCCGAGAGATTTGCAGGAAAAAAATATGAAATTGTAAGCAAAATGCCGGAAAAGGCAACAAACATGGCGACAACGGAGCCACGTGCTCCACATGCTCCACAACAACGAAATGCATGATGTGTTTTGTCGCCAGTCGGCTCGCAGGATTCTCTACCTCCCCACCAGCTGCCCTCTGCACCCAAGGCAGTCATGTCGCCGGCTATGCCCGCGTCCTGTTTCTGGTTGTTGGCTGCTGCTCGTCTGTCGCCTTGATAATGACTTTTTGTCTTTGCTCAAACGTCACTTGATGCTTGTCCTTCTTCTGCTCAACTGCAAATCCTTGTACTCGTCCTTGTTCTCCTGCACTCATATCTGCACTCACTGCTCGTAGTGACTGATGTTGTTGTTGTTGTTGTGTAGCAGCTTTTGTTAGCCGACGTTACGGTTTTATACATCGAGGTTATTCAAGTTCAAACTGAAGCAGCATTTTCCCATTCGGCCAGGCCTCTTTTGCTTCTTCTACTAACCATGATTAATTGGCCTGGTCGGCCGATTGGGTCTTGCCACAACTGTTGTCGGAAACTCTGGCCTGGCCGCCCCATTTATTTATTCATTTTTTATTTTTGCTACAGATCATATTGCAGCTGCTGCAGAAATCACAACGACGGCGAACGACACGGAAGTCACTCCGATCCGGCGTTTTGATTCAATCTGCAGGATGCGTTCTGCATACTCTCGAGGGAGTCGGATGCTTTCACGTTGTAACGTGATGATGAATACCATGAATTAAAAACAAAAAAGAATGGCTATCTGACGCTCGTCGAAGATAACATACCTTTATAGACCGGAGCCAACATAAGATTTCTAAATTTGACTATCAGTTCAGAAAAACCCGTATCAGTTCAGAAAAACACACTCTCAGTTGCAAAAAACACGTTCAGTCTCAAATCACCTTATTTAGTACTGTTATTCACAATATTACGAAATATCAGTCAAACCCCTGACGCAACCTTAAAACAAGCCAAAAGCCTTGGCTTAACCACCAATGTACCTACTCAACAATCTCCAGCAGCAAACAGATAAATATATTCCAAGTATCATCAAGCTGATGGACTTCTTCGCAAGGAAACATACAGACTGACTGTTGCGAAGCGTTGCAAACTTGAACATTGCAAGGGTATTATGTATATATTTATAAAATGCAAAAACAATTGTCTTCTATTAACAGACATTTCGTTTTACCATCTAAACTAGATATTTGAAGCAATTGGGATTCAAAATGTTGTGAAAAATACAATGAAATACTTTTATATTCATTCGATAGTCAGATAGTAGAAAAAAGCTGGGATGTATTTTTAAGGTCCTCATATTAAGTGAATCATTATCTATCGATTGCAGTTCATATCTCACATAGTTCGGTGAGGTGAAAAAAGTGGCCAATAAAAACTGGCTATTGGCAAATCAAGTCTCATTATCGGTAACACACAATAAACTCAAATTATGAAAACCAAATTAGAATATCTCTTTGGAAGCGAATAAGTGAATAAACAAAATTGCAGCGAAAATAAAATTGTCAATAGAAATTGCGAAATAATATTTCGATTCACTCGAGCGAATAAAATAAACTGCATACAAAAAAGAAATGTTCTGCAGATGCAATTGCGATGTGTGAAATCCAATTGAAATGCATAATTTATGCTAAAAAGTATGCAACAAATATTGTAAGTGTGCAGCACGCATATAACACACACTCACACACATGCATATGGGCAATTTACTGTTATTTACTTATTTCAAGTTGTCGTTGACTGTGTGGGTGTGTGTGTCCGTTGCTGTTAAACCTGGCGAATTTTTTCACATTACAATTGTGATGTGAATGCATTTGTGGTAAATATTTGCGGTTATCTAAATGCATTCCATACTTTTTTGGACGTCAATACCGTCATCATATCCTTCACCCACCTCACCCAATCCCGTTTAGCATTTGCAGCGAAATATGCAATTAAAGCATAAACTTAGCGTTTTATTTCGAATATCATTTTGATAACTGACTGCGGCAAAGAGCACACTGCGATCTCCGACTATTAACTTGGCTGTTAAATTTGGTAAATGACATTTTAATAAAGTTTTTAAGCAAGTACAATTGTTGTAGGTAACGTTCTACAACAAAACAAAATAAGAAATAAATGACTATAAAATTGCAGCAAATTGAAAATATTGATATGAATTGTGAAATAATATAAAATAATATACAATTTAAAAATGTCTGAAATATGCTAAAAAAAAAAATCGAAGATTTTAAGTTCATGTGGTGGGATATTTTTTCAAGCGTAGGATTTTTTTGTTGCTGTTGTGTATGTGTATTCTACATTCTACTTTGTGTTTTGTGGCAGGTCTGCAACATTGTCCAAAATTGTGAAACCGTTTTGTTTGCCATGTGTAAATTGGTGTCTACGTCGCGGCCGCCACGGGCCCTGGTTGCCTGGTCGCTGATTATGCAAATGCAGTCGCATGCATTATTAATAAATAAGCCGCAGGACAATGAGCCACAACAAGGGCATCGAATAGTGCACGGTGTGGGGAAGGTGAAGGAAAAGGGAAGGGTTCAGTTGTGTCCTGCACTAAAATGAAGCGAATTAACTTTAAAACACCTACAAATACAGTCAATATAATGCAGACTTTAAAAAGCAGATTTGTTGCGTTTCATAATTATTGTATATATAGAATATCATTTTGTAGATATACTTTAAACTTTAAATAAATTTCAGCTGAATAATTGTTCTTCTATTCGCGTGGTATAACGTGTGGGGCTTTGTTGCTCTATGCCTAATTGTAAACGGAAACGGAACTGGAAATGCTAGCAAGTAATAAATTTGCAAAATTGACAAAGAAAAAAAAGAAAAAAGGACAAAAAAGACAGCATGCAAGTGCAATAAATTATACATTAAACGCAAATGCGTTAATGCGTTAATTTTAAAATTATTCGAAATTCACATTTGAAATATTATGGACGATTAAAAAGACCCATTACACTTAAACTGTCAGCTAGAGATGAAAAAATGAAGAGTGGAGGATAGAGAAGTTGTTATTAAAAATATGTTATAAACTCGTATATTTATCCCATCTCCCTTTTGAATACAAATACCTTCCTAATTGGAATATTTTCGACTCTCACTCAGGTAAATCGTAACTTTAATTTTCGCGGTTTATTTTATCAGAGGTAATAATACGAAAAGAATAGTCTGAATGTTAAGTAATCTGTGTATGCCGAAAATGTCGTAGAGATTGGTTGATATACACACTTGGCTGATGATACTGATCAAGAATATATATACTTAAGGGATCGCAAATGCTTCCTTCTGCCTTCTACATACTTTTGCATAACTTTATTAAATTTCCCATTTTTGATGGGCTCAGGGCACACAAAATATGCTGGTAGACACTCTCCAAATACATTCGAAAATCGTTGATATGTAGATACATAGAATTCTTGAGTTAATAAACTTCGGAAGCACAAGAACAACATCAAAGCAACAGACTGTTGAAGTTTTGAGCTTGTTCAAGTGGCAAAGGGTCTTGTTGAGTCACCAGTTGCCAGTTTGCCCATTCTTGGCCGGGGCAAAGTTCAAGAGCTGAGAATTTGTCAAAACAAAAAAAAAAAAAATAGAGAAAAAAAATAAATGTGTAGGAAACAACAAAAACAAGGAGTCACACACTTGTAAATTTCTTATGAGCCTCGGCCACAAAGAACAAGTACACAAACAAAGAAATTGCCAACTAGCAGTCAGTGTGTGTGCGTTTTTGTTGTGTTGTGTTGTACATGTAGTTGTTGGTAGTACCACGCACAATTAAATCAAATTACCTCAAGTGCACTCAACGCTTTTTCAACGTCGTCTCAGCCTCAGTTGGCGGCTCAGTAATTAAGTTTTGTGTCAAGTGAGAAGGCGGAGGAATGGAAATTCCTTTTACCTTTCTCTCTCTCTCTCTCTCTCTCTCTCTTTTCCTGTGTATATGTATGCGTGTGTTTTTGTGCTGTTTAGCTGCTTCCGGCACTGGTCATTGAACTTGAAAGGGACACAAACAGAAAAAGGAACTCGATTTTTGAGTAACTGACACGTTCAGCACTTTTCATGTGCATATAAAATTAATTTGGCACATTTGGCTATTCACTCCCCGCTCACCTAAGAGTAAGTAAGGGAAAAATAAAAAAAAATAAAAATAATAAAAGGTAATACTGCAGTAGTCTAAATGCTATATAGCATATTGTAATCACATATCTGTTATACTCCGATAATACATAAGTAGTAACTATCGCATCAATTTCAAGGTCAGACTCCTGATTATGTTGAAAGTCCAAAGATCGTAATCTGTGTGATACCCTTTGGCAGGGTATACATTATAATATGGCATGGTACCCAGGGAATGAAAGTGCATAAAAATGTGTGTGACAAGTTGGCAACAAGGGCCGGATTCGTTTAGGAACAAAGGCGAATACAATACACACATATGTGTTCGTGTATTTGTGTGTGTGTAATGCTGATGAAAAGAACAAGGACGATGTCAACGAAGTTCGCAACATCAACGTCAACGGTTGAAAGACGCATTACGAATATACTCCAGAGCCTCTGGGGTCAGACTCCGAGTTGGACTCCAATCCTTAGTCTGACAACTATATATATGTATATAGACATACATATATGTGTGTGGACAATATGTACATATGTTGCGTACTAGCAGAAAACCTCAAAATGTTAAAACCCAAATTAAATTTACATCAAAAAAGAAAAAGGGGGCCGACAATATCAGGGAGTAACACAGAAACAGCAGCAGACCAGGACCAGCAGCATGTGAGGGGTGTCGGGGAATGCCCTAAAGCGCCTTGGGGGGTGTTCCATTGTTATTTTATTAGGTGAGAAATGCTGCATACGGCCAAACGAGGAATTGGGGGGAGAGTTCACATAAATAAGAAAAATATGCTCGCTGGTCGCTCGCTGAGCGATATCCGTTTCCTGTTTTGGGGTTGGTTCCTTAGCATGAGAAGCGCGGTGTGGGAGCTTGGCACATTAAATTAGTTTTGACACGTAAATGCGTTTAGCTCGCAACGCAGTTGGACACTGAATTCACCGACACTACATCCCCCCAATCTAACCATCATTTAGTTTTATCAAAAGCGTATACCACTGTGAAGGTGTTTCCCAATACTCTGCCCCTTAAGGATATGGGGAGTATATGGCTTAAGCTGAGTTAGAGCTCAAATTTGAAATCAATGTATTCCATATCTTTAGCAAATGATGACTGTAATTTAAAATGTATTATTTAAAGTTTTCAAAGATATTATTCAAATTATTCATGCTCTCTCCAGAAAAGTTCTTTCAACGTGTATAAGATCTTTTTATGCAAATGTCTCAGTCCAGTTGAAAGAAATAGAAATTCATTAAATTTCAAACATTGTTTTGTATCATGCATTTTGCGGCATCGACGAACTGAGCTATAAGAAATATGGATTGTGATCAGCGTGCAGTTTATCGATCATCCACTGTATGGCACAGTCGACAGATTTCGACTGCAACTTGTTTTCCGTCCCTTTTTGAACTGGTATTCGAGGCATTTTTTAGTATAATTTTAGGCTGTCAGTTATACAGCTGAAATATGCGAATAAATTACACGAAACGTGCTGTGCTGAAATGCATAAAATGGATGTAAAAAGGAGGAGAGAGTGGGATCAACCAGCCGCACACCTAACCCACGCAACTCTGTCAGGTAGTGGTGCGAAAGCAGCTGGAAATACAATTAACATGAAATTAAATGCCTGTTATTATTGTACCGAGTTTCTGGCTTGTTGCTTCTTGTTTGCTATGTGCTTTTGCCACTCCCCTTGTGCAACAACAACCCACCAATCCACCAATCCACCTACCCGCTAACCCTCCACTCGCCAAACACGTGCAGCGTTAATTGGCCACCTGCATTCAAATGCCGCCAGCTTGATTGGCATCTGCTACTTTTGGCCAATTTCTGTGAAACTTTTTCGTACGTTTAAAAAAAAACATATTTTTTCACTTTGATTGTTATTTTATTTAATTTTGATTTATTATTCTTGTAAATGAATTCTTAAAATTTATAATTTTATCATTTGTTATTTTCAGCCACAAAATGATACCAATTTCTTTGCAACTTTTTAGTACATTTTTTTAAAAAATTAAAAAAAAAACACATTTTTTTGAATTTGGTATTTTGCTTAATTCTTTTTGTGTTTTATCTTCATGCGTTGAAAGTTTTGCTTTTATAATAGTATATCTTTGTAAGCCATTTTTGCTTTTAGCATCCGCAATTTTCATTGACTGATTGATCGATTAATGGGCTTATCAAAAGTCTGAAAATAATTCAAACTGGTAATCACACTCCATGCATAATATAAGAGGTACTCAAAACTTAAAGTGTTCTTCATCGTGTTTTGTTGAATATGTAGTTTGTCACTTGCTCATTTTGCTTATTTAGCTCATTATTATCTTAAACTGCTATCGTATCTGTTCTCAGCTTTACTGCTATTGTTGATATTGTTGTTTTTGTATTCAGTTGGGTTGCATTCGCTGATTCATCAAGTAAGCTGCAAACAATTAACGTTTAAACATGGCTTCTGCTCCAATCGTACACACCAAGTTAGTTAAGAACGTTTATGGCCCTCTGGAACAATAGCACCCACATGCAGCATGCAACAAATGATAAACGATGCAGCATGCAATAGTAGCAGCAGCATTTATCCTTACACTGTTGATTTTGCTGCTCTGCTATTGCGAGGTGCGTTTCGACCAATCGTATTTTTTTGCTTATGGTCAAGCTGACAATGGTTACAACTACAATAATAACAAAAACTGGAGCAACAATAACAACATCAACTCAGAAAGAACAACACATGGAGAAGGAGAACAAGTCGAGCGCTTTGCTAACTATGCAGGCTTAACGACCCGACTAAACAGCAACAACTGCAGCGAGGACACCACCCATAGGTACCCACCACCCCCATTCAGATTACACTTGCCACCCCTTTCATCCGTGCAATTCTCCACTGTTATTTGGTTCGTGCTGATGAGTGATATTTATGAATCACATTAGTATTTATGCGAGACTGTGTGATTAAGGCAGTCTGGCAGGGTTGTATCCTGGCACGTCTACGTCTACGTCTAAGTCCAGTCCTGTCCTGTCCACAGGACACACACACTCACACATGAGAGGTGACAGCTTAAGCACGAAGCGTGCGCTTCGCTTGTTGCTTAGGATAATTGTTAAGTTAGTGTACATCCTTTTAGTTTCTGCTGTTGCCTTACACAGTAAACAAGTTAGTGCCAAGCACTTACATAGATTGACAGAGGGTGGGGAAGGGGGAGGGAGTGAGAAAGTGTTATTACTTACAAATTATGATTACTCTGTGAGACTTACCCTTTCCCTTCGAAATTCAATTAAAAAAAAATGGCTAATTAATATGGCAAGCTAAAATGTCATCACTATTAAAATTGTGTTATTTAATTTAAATGTAGCAAATTTGTAGAGCTTTGTGGAGCTTATCCAACTTTTGAGCTGGACTTAAGCAAGTTATAAGCATTGTTAGTATATTTTATTATTGTTATATTTGATATTAATTGATGATATCTTAATAATTGTCTGTCACTTTTATGGCTTGCAATAAAGCATTTATTTTTGCTCTACTTTGGAAGTTGAAAAGGGAAAGGAAAAGAATAAGCGAGAAGGAAGTGCGTCAGAAACGCAATTAAAATATAATTCAAAATATGTAATACAAATGACAATGGCTAAAGCCAAAGCCAAAGCCAAAGCCAAAGCAGTGGCGACGATGATGCCCCTCAGCAATCATGCTTGCTTGCCTACTCCCTCCGGCCAAGTCAAAGTCCGCGTCCGCGTCCCAGTTTGCTGCCCTCGCAGCCAGACAAAGCCCGATCCCGATGACGCCAGTCGCTGTTGCAGTCGCAGTCGCAGCCGCTGTCGCAGTCGCTGTCGGAGTCGCTGCCGCAGTCGCGTCATCGTTCGCACAGTCGTTGACTCTGTGATTATCAGGAACAGGAGCCGGAGCAGCAGCAGGAGAAGGACGACTTGGAGTGGGAGTTGGATGGTGTGGGTAGAGCTGGGCGTTACAGCAACAGCATCAATGCTGGCCTTCGCCCCCAATGCCACATGCCTCAATGCACTTGTCGCCGCCCGCCGCTCGGTGGCGCCACTTTGTCGCGACGCTTTTTATAATTGAAGCAAATTGTTAGACTGCGTTGGCATTCACTTGTCCTGCCTGCCAGCCTCGTGGTTGCGTACACTCAAAACTCCAAACACAACGACAATCGCCCGAAAAACCCAAAAACAAACTGAAAACAATACCAAATAATATTAATGCTTTACAGTAATACCTTTATTTTTAAGAAATCTATTTTTAGCAGTGAAAATGCAAAAACTTATTGGCATATTATGTAAACCTTTTTTTTTTTTTAATTTCTGGAGAATAAATAAAATTATTATTATAACCCCTTCCTTCTGTTTTTTTTTCTTTTATTTTATTTTTTATAAATATTGCGTCAACTAACTTTTCGGGTGTATTTTGTCTCAGTGTGGTTAACTGCTTGCTAACCCCGCTTGCATTTTATCAGCTGCCTCCATTTTCCATTTCTTTCTGCTGCTGTTGTTTGCGCCGCATTGTCGCATTCCAATTACAAAACAATCATGATGAGCTCTAGATACTTGCAGCAACAACAAACAAAGTGGGTGTGCAGGAGAGAGAAAGAGAGAGAGAGAGAGAGAGAGAGAGAGAGAGAGAGGAGAGAGAGAGAGAGAGTGAAAAAGGGACAGACATCAAGCTGTTTAGCATCCACATCATCCACGTGGTTTCTACTGAATTATTTAACAGCTCGTTAGCTCTTTATTCATCTGAAGAGTCCTCGATGATTGTTCTCAATAAGCAAACAAATCACTTGACTTTAATTTAAATAACTCGAAAAAATCATGAAAATACTTCCATGCTTTGGCAATTGTGCTTGTGATACACATACAATGCTTCAAAATGTTCTTCTCTATATGCTTAAATACTATTTACTATAAGGTAATTAGTTAAATTAATAATTTGTCTCAAAATATTAACATAATAACTGACTTTCTCCTATAAAATAAAATGAATTTAAATCAGGCGTGTAAAGTTAACTTAAATTGTTAGTCACATTCACTAACTTTAACAAGAACATTCATATTACAAACATATTTAAATTTCGTATTAATGAGAGAATGTTTTAAATGTTTTGCCAATAGAACTTTTCTACCTACACAAATTTAAATTAAATAAAACTGCCAAGTAAGATATGTCTTAGTTCGAAAGTGGTCAGGCATTAATACGACGGTTCGAAGATCCGGCTACAGTTGCACTCGAGCTGACTGAATTAATTGAAACACATCTTGAAGATATGTAACTGACATTGGAAACAGCTTGTGTTGGTGTTTGGATCAATGATCATTGAAAGACCACAGGTCTCAAATGTAGCGCCTATCAATGGTGTTAAATGACATAACCCTTATAGCTGACAGAACGTAATTATTGCCATCAAGTGGGCCTGGAACTTACACTGATTGTCGCGCACCAACTGGTATTTGATTGCTCGAAACTTGATGGACGCACTCGACAAGACACACACACACACACACTACCACACTACCACACATAGTACAATGGCAGTAGAGGACATTGTTGAGCCCTGCACTGCAATCTGAACTCGAGCTGGAACGGAAGTCACTGCATTTGAGGTTTATTCAAGTTTGTGTTAGCAAGTAGCAACACTCAGAAAAAAAGTCCCACTACAATTACAAAATGAGAACCTCAAATTAAAACTGAGTGGTATATTTTGTATTTTCTTATGTTCAATAAGAGACTTTCTTTAAGTTTTAAATAAAGGTTTGGAATTTAAATATGTACATTTTTTTTGAAATGCATAAATATAAGAGATATTTTATGGGTTGTAGATTAAGCGCAAGCTTTTCCGAATTTATGAAATTAGTTCAGATTTCTTAGTGTAGCAGCTGCATTAAACTATTTGCAACTGACTAAGCTAAGCCCAACAGTGTCAAGTATATTAATACCTGTTTAGATCAATTTTGTGTGTGCGTTTGCGCTATAACCACAGTACAAACAAACATACACGTGACAGGCTAAGAGAAATTTGTTGCCTTAGATTGCATTATATGAAAGTTGATAGAACTATTCAACACTTAAGGATAAAGAAGAAATAAATTGGAGAGAGGACAAGAGCAAACATATTTAAATATTTGTATAATGCAGCGATGAAAGTTAATATTTACAATTGCACTCAAAATAATAGTAGTGCAACTCTTTGCAATAATTATAAGCTCCAATTATAATCTGCGCAAGTTTTTCATATTGCGGAATACAACCTATGTATACGTATATTGAATCATGGATGGGCACGGTTTTGTGCAAATTGAGATCAAAGTTGCCGAAACTACGAAATCAATTTTTGAAATTGCTCAGTATAATCCTTATTAAAACCAATGATGCGACTGAGGAAGTTACCAAAGAGCAGCCAAGTAACTTCTTGCTGTGTCCACATACATAAGCAATATATATACAATATAATATACGCAAATACATAAACTAAAATAGATACTTTTCGAATCGATTTTACATCATTTAAAGTATTTTTTCTATTTGACAGAAAAGACTTTGATTTGCTAAATTAAAATAAAAGCTTTTTAAAAGTTTTAAGGAAACATATCAAGAACATATATTTTTTTAAATTCTACGGATTTT
The DNA here is from genome assembly GCA_035041615.1 of Drosophila anomalipes. Taxonomy (NCBI): domain Eukaryota; kingdom Metazoa; phylum Arthropoda; class Insecta; order Diptera; family Drosophilidae; genus Drosophila; species Drosophila anomalipes. Next base: position 41,551,943 of record JAWNKZ010000064.1, on the reverse strand, counting down.
ATTATACAATTAGTTAGTTTAATTTGATGTTTGCCGATATTTTGCCCTAAATATTTGCAAAAAGTTTCACTCTCTCAAGGCAAAAGCAATAAAGCACCCTAAAAAAAATAAACAGAAAACCAGTGAGTATTTCGACCCATTCCATAAGCCCGAAAAACAAGTAAGAATGCTATCAGTGCAACCCTTTGCTTTGCAATGGCTTGTACGGTAGCCCTGGAGCTGTTTGTCCCAATTTCACAAGTCACGCAATTTCAATTCCACTGATTTTTCGCACCTCATCAGGGGGCAGAAGAAAAGAAAATGGAAATATGAAAAGACCCTGCCTCGGGTTGGGTTCCCCTTTTGTTTATTTAGAGCATAACTTTTTGACTTGGATGGCGGCTTGTTGTTGGCATTATTATTGTTTTACATAAACGGATTTGGGTTTGGCCCGCGGCCGTCGTTTGTACCCCAACAAATATAAACAGATTTATTATACCCACTTACCCCAAAAAAAAGCACAGCATATCTGCTGTAACAGAATTTTAGGTTGAAAGTGATCTTATGCGAGTAGCATAGAATAGAGTCGAGTCTAAGCATTGCCGTTTATTTTTAGTTACACAAACTGAGATTACAAGGCTTAAGCATAAATAATATTAAAAACAGATACCCCGTGTAATATTATGATCAATTTGAAAAATCAATTTATCATAGTTAAGCACAATCATACACAAGTACGTATCAATTGGTATATTGACCCATTGAGCTGTAGCCTTTGAGCTTTTCTTAACTAATTTTGAGTCTAGGATTCAAAGCAAGAGAACGTAGTATAATTTAAATATTCTTAGTTTTTATGAAACTCGTACGAATGGTTATCTTACAATAGCCCTTTCTTAGTTGTTTTGAAATCTTATTTTTTGTAGGATTCATGAGGCAGTGTTTGCGAACAAATATCAAGATCTACACAAGATGGTCCTTCATTAACTAAAACGTACATAACTGTATACTCCGGTCCACGGCCTAGAAGGCCTACAAAATAATGTCAAGGATATTTCAAAGGTGTTGCTCGTGTCAGTCATAGCATAAAGATAGCTAACATATTATTCAAGCAGTTTATATGAACGACAAAATTTTTATTTTTCGGCAAGACATAGATTGACTTAAAAACTTACCTAGTATAAATTAGTTAACTTAACTTAATTTCGTGTGTTTTTGTGGTTAATTCGTGAATTCTTTGGCTACCCTTGGCATCATATATATACATATTAGTATTTCAATATATTTCGCTAATACGGAGAATCTACTTTGAATTTAGGTGACACGGTACAGGAGACAATAACATTGATGTCGATTGTCACATTTAGCAGTAACCGCAAGAATTCCAATATGTCTTACCGCCAAAATGTGGGTGTTCATCGCGCCCAGAATGGTGGATATCAGCTGGAATCGTTTACAAGTGCGCCGTGGTATGCCGGTCGGTCGCGGCAGCAACAACAAGACCCACAGCATATGAACATGTTGCAACAGCGACGCTCATCGGACCACACTGATTTGTCATGGCGTCGCTCGCATGATCTGAATGTGAACGCTCCGAGCTTTACGCCGGCTAGTGCCCGGGAGTCGCAGCCGGAGCTGCAATCCGATATGCAGTGTCAGCAGAGATCGGAGTTCTTTGAAACGACCATGAAGCTAATGCGTGAACTAAATTGTTCGGTTAGCTATATGGAAATCATACGATTGCTGTCCAAGCGTCTGGGACGTTTGCCCATCGAACTAAAGCGTCATATACCACACATTTTGCAGGAGGCAGTTTTCAATGGATTTTTACGCAAAGATGGCAGTTACTACACTCTGCTCTCCGACAAGGAACAAAAGGTGATTTTGAAGCGCAACCAGGAGAGAGCCAAGCGCGAAAAGGAGCATGAGAAGCAACCGCTCTCGTGGCGCATGCGTTGATTACAAACACTTGACTCCATCTCTCATCATGTGTATATCATGTCAAATACTGGATATAGTTCGATCCTGAGTATCGTTCATTTTGTTGATCGTTTTGTTTGTGTTTCTTGCATACTCACGACAAAACTCACACACACCCACATTTGATGATCCTAACTCACAAGCATACAAGACAATAAACAAAAATTGTAGTGTAATGAAACATGGCGAACATTTTATTGGATGGCCTGGCCCTTAACTGAATATTCCACATTTGTGTTCTTATACGTCACTTAAAACAATTTTCTTATTAATTGTGTCTATGACAGCTATATAATATGGTGGTCCGTCGCAATCAGCCGGATAGGAATACTCTATCATATAGCTGGCACAGAAACGATCGGTCGAGATTTGAGATGTAAGAAAAATATTTTAGTTCACCAGGATATCCGGAAATCACTTGCTGTTATTCTTAGCGTTTGATGTAGCCGGTTGAAAAAACGCTCCAGCATCACCGGACCCTGCTTGATGGGAATTAACTAAACTGGGTTGTCCTGTCTCCACTGTGACTTCTGAAGTAGCTGCCGTTTCGAGGAAACATATCAAAGATCCCTGATATTTAATTAAGGCAACGGACTATACAACACGAGTATGTAACCTCCAGTCCACGGCCTAGCAGGCCTACAAAATAATGTCAAGCATACTTCAATTGAGTTGCTCGTGTTTCAGTCATAGCATAAAGATAGCTAACATATTATTCAAGCAGTTTATATGAACGACAAAATTTTTATTTTTCGGCAAGACATAGATTGACTTAAAAACTTACCTAGTATAAATTAGTTAACTTAACTTAATTTCGTGTGTTTTTGTGGTTAATTCGTGAATTCTTTGGCTACCCTTGACATCATATATATATATATCAGTATTTCAATATATTTCGCTAATACGGAGAATCTACTTTGAATTTAGGTGACACGGTACAGGAGACAATAACATTGATGTCGATTGTCACATTTAGCAGTAACCGCAAGAATTCCAATATGCCTTACCGCCAAAATGTGGGTGTTCATCGCGCCCAGAATGGTGGATATCAGCTGGAATCGTTTACAAGTGCGCCGTGGTATGCCGGTCGTTCGCGGCAGAAACAACAACAAGATCCACAACATATGAACATGTTGCAACAGCGACGCTCATCGGACCACACTGATTTGTCATGGCGTCGCTCGCATGATCTGAATGTGAACGCTCCGAGCTTTACGCCGGCTAGTGCCCGGGAGTCGCAGCCGGAGCTGCAATCCGATATGCAGTGTCAGCAGAGATCGGAGTTCTTTGAAACGACCATGAAGCTAATGCGTGAACTAAATTGTTCGGTTAGCTATACGGAAATCATACGATTGCTGTCCAAGCGTCTGGGACGTTTGCCCATCGAGCTAAAGCGTCATATACCACACATTTTGCAGGAGGCAGTTTTCAATGGATTTTTACGCAAAGATGGCAGTTACTACACTCTGCTCTCCGACAAGGAACAAAAGGTGATTTTGAAGCGCAACCAGGAGAGAGCCAAGCGCGAAAAGGAGCATGAGAAGCAACCGCTCTCGTGGCGCATGCGTTGATTACAAACACTTGACTCCATCTCTCATCATGTGTATCTCACTTGTCAAATACTGGATATAGTTCGATCCTGAGTATCGTTCATTTTGTTGATCGTTTTGTTCGTGTTTCTTACATACTCACGACAAAACTCACACACACACACACACATTTGATGATCCTAACCCACAAGCATACAATATCATAATAAAGAGAAATTTTTGTTTAAAGCAAGAAAGCGAACATTTTATTTCATGTTATATATTTGATTACCTTTTAATTATATCTTATAAATTATATGGTCCAATGTATATTTGTTAATCTATTACTGCCTTATCAATGCAAGTCATCCAATGAACCTTACGCATTACCTTAGAACCAATAAACTATCTACTATTTAACCTAACTATTTTCCCATCGTGTTTGTTCAATATAAAAAATAAGTGGTTAACCAAATCTGCCTTTCTCATCTGAACTCAATTAAATTTTTACAGTTGATCAGTCATATGTCATATATAAATCGGATGACAATATCCTTACAATTTTTCTCTTTCCTTGCATCAGTTTACCTTTTATCCGAAAATATATTCACTTTGTTCTTGTTCCTATTCAGTTGGATGGCATAGTACTTACTATAGCAACATTGGTCAGCCTCTCTATCTAACTTACTTCGACTACTAACCTACTTTAGACTCATGTAAAAGGCTGTGGCGTTTTCATTTATTCCACAGTTAATTTGATTATGAAGCGAATTTTATTTGTTGAGCCCAAGTATGTTTGCTAGTTTCGATGCGATGCACTTTCGTATTCAAACTCTCTCCTACCGAATGTCAGGTTATTTTATGGTGTGAGTATTCTCCGGGCTACGGCTGGACTTTTCCGTGGATGCACTGTGATTGTGGCTTAGTTCTCGCTGCTCATTAGCACTGAAGCGATTTCGCACGATGGAGTAGCGATAGTCTTTCATCCGCAGATGCCCATAGATGATGGCATCGTGGAGATTGACGGTAATCTGGCGCTTCAGCTCCTCATCGCAACGATTCAAGCGCTCCGCGACGGCCTCAACAATCTGTTGCTGTGTCAACGGTCGATCCGATTCGGCGATCACATTCAGAATGTTACTGAACAGATTGGGTATCAGTTTCCGTCGCGGCGCTTGATTTGGGCCCTTGTGTCTCATGGTGATTGTCACGGAACCAGGAAGGCTTCAAAAGTCGGAGTAATAATGTTTCTAAACAATTTCAAGACTTAACTTAGAATTTAACTATTTAAAGCTGTGTCACAGCTTACTAACATAGAAACACCAATACTAGAATCCTAGTAAGCATAACTTATATTTACAATTAAGAATACTATTTCGTTACTGTTCTTTATCTAACTTTCCTATCATTCCGCACATATGTATCAGCTAAAAACATTTTAAAAAAATCTTAAATGGTTTGACTTAAATACAGAAACATAAAACATTTAAGAACAGCTTTCTTAGACATGCCGAAGATTACTTCATGCTACTGGTGATGCTGATCAAGATTGCATATATGTATATACCTATGATTACAGAAATCTTATGCAAATTTCACGAAAAAATTAAGGGTACCCAGCCCAATATAAATTTGTGTCAGTTTTTTCCAAGGGCTTTTTAATCTTCCAATTAGGTGTTTTGATATGTATATGTTTTCCATCGAAATTAAGACGCTCAATGTTCACCGAATATTGACTTTTGCTCTTGCATGTGGATCTCTTTATTGTTCATTTACATTTGCGAGTACACAAATGTATGTATGTATTTAAATTAATATGTATGTATGTATTTATAGATAACGTGTAAAAAAGACAATGGTATTTAATACACGCACTTGCACCAATAATAACAAAATGGACAAGCATTTCAAATGGGTATAGGGTATAAATCAGAGGTTACTTAACATTTGCTCTAAAAAATATGGCAAAGCCGAAAACCAAACATTTGAGTGAGGCAAAAGCTGGAGGCGCTTTAAGTGCTACTCACAAAAAAAAAAAAAAGAAGAAAATTAAGGAAATAATATAAGAAAGAAAATAATATAATAAAAACCTAAGAGCGAGTTTGCTTGGGCGCAACATCTTCAGCTGCGGTCGGAATATATACAGAGAAATAGATACACAGGGATGGTGAGGGAAGCGGGGGAAGCGGGGGAAGACTGCCAGACTGCGGTTGAGACGCTGAGCCAAAGAATTTTTATCGATTTGCAGTTAAAGTCCAAAACGCCATAGACAAGATGTGTTGGCTGCAATTTCGCGACTGAAACTGAAAACGACCGAAAGGGAATCACCACGTCTCAGAATTTGCATAAAGCGTTACGTGGGCGCGACAGATACAACAGAAACAGATACAGATGCACAGATACAGATACAGATACATATCGAGCAATTGACAGGGGTGATATCTGGCTAGGGACTTGGAAACTTCAAGACTGGGCACTATCATTGTTATAAACGTCTTTGTTGTCAATTGTTTTTGTTGTTGTTGTTCCTTTTGTTATGGTTGTTGTATGTGCCACGTGTCAGTGGGTATATTGATAACTGCAAATTTCCATTGGACGACGACGCGTTTACACAGTAACCGCAGCCTGATTGAAATCAGCTTAAGTGCCATTCACATTCATCTGACAAAGCTACACAGTTGAATGTTGTGTGTGTGTGTATGTGTGTGTGTGTTTTGTCCAGCAGCGTAATACGCACCACTCATGATAAGCCGTCAACTTATGACTTTGGGCCACAATTAGCAGGTCAAAAAGGAAGCAAAACATTGCAATTGACAATGGTCGCTAGTTGAATGTCCTTTTTTTGTGGAGAACAAATTAAAAATTGCGATAATATTTTGAGCACTTTTTCTGGGGTTTTCACGAGTTTTGCTATATTTTCCAAAGCTGACATCTTTTCTACATTATTACGTTGACAAATTATAAAGTTAAATTTGAGTGTATAATTTTGATTGTTTGATGTTAGCGTTAATAAAAAAGACTAAGCATCAGCTTTTTTTTAGCGGGCTTAAGCTTAATCAAGCTATTTGCCTTTCAGAGGGTAGTATCAATATATAGAATAAATATAATTTTTTCAGGAATTAGACTTCAGTCTGCAAGGGTATGTAGTGTTCGGTGTCCCATTCTATTTTTCTGCCAGTCACTTTTAACTTTAGCATGAACTTTTCAGCTAACTCTGTTCTTGGAACTGATAGCTGAACATATATGGACCCAGAAAATGTGGCTACTACTCTTGCAATATACGGTTCGAGATTCTGGTGGCTTCCGATTTCATTTGTGCAGCTGTCGGGCTTTATTAGCAAGTTTAGTTGACAGACCGACAAAGTTTTGTATACATTTCCATTTTCATTTATTTGATATACGTACAGATATAATTTAACTGAGGGCGTTGCGTTGGTCGCTTTAATTATGACTGACACTGTTGCCAACCGCTACACAGTTACGCACTCGTGAAGTGGCCAAAAAGAAAATCAACTAAAAAAGAAGCACAAGCAAGTTGAACTAATCGGCCGCAAGTGATTAGGCAAAGTCCCAAAAATGTGTGCGTGTGTGTGTGTGTGTGGGTGGCCAACATTTAAAATCAGCTCTTCCTGAAAGTTTGCAATCCCCATCAAGACCACTGCATACCACGCTCCCTTGCTGCTAACCGTAAATGCCACACAAACGCCCACGCAATTAACCGAAACTTTTACGCAGACTTTACCTTCCCCCCCCCATCACTTGCCTCGTCCACATTTAATGTCCAAGCCAAGAGTTATTGTTTGCAATCAGGCAAAGAAGCAGCAAGCATCTTGGTCAAATGATATACGAACGTATCGCATATAATTCATTTTACGTTTACGTCTACCGATACAAACATTTGCCTTTCCATACCTCATTCCCCTCCCTGGCACCAGTGAGGCGTATAAGTGTCGTCCTGCCTGGTCAATAACTGGCCCCAGCCTCCTCTAACTTAGTATAGCATACCACAATGGCGTCGCTTTGGCGTTGGCGACGCGGACGCTGACATCAGCCTTTTAATGCCCATCTCCATCGCCAACCCCATCTCCATACCCATCGTCATCAGTGGAGCAACGGAACACAGTGGTGTTGTTTTGAGCGCTGAAAAAGGGGGTTAAATAACACTTGGGGGGTAAGATTTAGATGAAACATACTTTTGTGTTTCTGTAATCCTACATTTAAATTGGGAAACATGAATTCCTACAAAATGTTAACCACGTTAGAATGCTCTAGTCGACTCGGCTGTTGAGTTTGTTCAAGGAAATGTATACACTATGGGATCGGAGATGTATCCTTCTGTCTGTGAAAGACTTTTGCACAACTTCATTATAGCCTTTTCCCTTGTCTAGTGGACAATAATCGGTTTTAATAATAGTTCAACGTCTGGAATAAACTGGTATTAAAATATGGTCATATATTCTTAGTATTTATTAATTATTTCTTTAAAAAACTGGCTTGTTTCACGAATGTATTAAATCCCCCAATCAGACGCCACTGGGATGGACTTGAAATCGAAGCTGGTCGCATATATAATAAGGATACGAATAACATCCGTGGCAGCTGAAAGCGGAAAAGTTTCTATCATTTTGTGCTTTTTGTTGTATCTGTGAATGGACTATGGTCTATCTATTGCTATCCTGGGATTGCAGTTTGAGTGTCGATTTGTTTTCCCTCTCTCTAACCCAACACCCCTCCCATACTGCGCTTCCTCTTCAATTCCAGATTTATAAACGCAGCACGCGATGAGCAAAATAAAAGCAGAAAAAAGTTGCGTGTTTCTCGAATGATGTTTCTGCGAAATGTGCTCAGATTTTTGTTGCTGTTGGCATTGTTGTTGTTGTTTTTACTGACACACCCTGTAGGCGTCACTAATCTAATTTGCAGTTATTGGCGGCCAGATTAGAACACACGCTACACATGTGTGTAATGCGTATCACGTGCCCCTCCCCACACAAAAAATAAATAAGTAAAAAGAACACAGAAATTCCCCATTTTCATTGTTTTCTGCTATTGCTGAACATTTTGTGTGGTGCACAACGGGAGGTAGCCAAACCACCACCCACTAAGACACCCCACACATTCATCCTCCCCTTCCAAGCCCCCCCCTCCCCACCAAATTACAGCACCGCCTGGCATACATTAGTCTAAGCTGTGCAAGTGCAAACCATAATGAAAATTATGTCAGTTTGATAAGATTTTCGTTGTGGGGCGTGAGTGCTATTGATGTTTAGCTGATTGTCTCTGTGTGTGGTATGGCATCGTATGAGGGAAACTTTCGCTACTTTAAGATGTTGGAAATGAAACTAACTCATAATAGGCGTCTTTAGTAAAGGGGAAATGTGTGTAGTATAGTTTTCAAATGTTTTAACTGCTCGATATGCTTGACATGATATAATACTTTGAATGGGTATACTAAAGCTATTTGTCGAGTGTGTATAACAGTTGAATTGCGATATGCAAGTTATTTTATATATATGCTTATTTATTATCTTAAAAACACTTCAATTTTGATATGTGTGAGATTTGACAATTTGTTAGAACATATAAGAGAGTTTTTGTCATCCATTTTTTTAAATAAATATAATAATATTAATAATAATAACAATAATAGTAATAATAATAATAATAAGAGCATAATTAATAGTAAAAAATACTTTTAGATAATTAACAATTTTTGCAAATTTTATGCTCTCGCATACCAGTTAGTTAGCCGAAATACCATGGCCTAGACATATCCCCCTTGCCATACTGCCATCACCAGCAGTGCTCGGCTCCTCCACTTGACTGTTCAAGTGTGAGTAGGGGGCTGAGCTGTCATGTCTGTAACGGGCAACATTGCCAATGTGTGCAGCAACTGGCCACTGACAACGCCTATCAAATTAAGTAAAACAAAATTGCATTAGGGCTGAATGTGGCAAAAATAGAGTGCACATGTGTTCCAGTCTGTCTCACTCACTCTGTGTGTGTGTGTGTAGTCAATGTGGGCACAACCAAAATTATTCATTGCACACTGCGGTCCAGACAATTTATGCTAATCAACATCAATCGATTTGTATGCTATGCATATGTCCAAACCATGAAAAAGCTGCAAAACACAACACGAGAACGAAGGCCTTTGTAGAGCCTGAATAAGGATTTGGTTTTTATTGCTGTTTATTGGGACTGTATTGTGGTCAATGATTCAATGGCCATTGCTGGAACTTTTCTAAAGAGGGTGGTTTCATGGTCAATATTCGAGTGCCCCAAAGTGTACAATCACTGCATTTGAGCAATTGCACATAACGAAGTGGCAGGCAGCTGCTACTACTAGTTGATGTTGTTGACTCTAAAAGTGCATCAAATGTACCTGTGGCAGCAATAATTTAAAAGTAGCAGTTGCTCTTATGAATATCTTGAAATGGAGTTTTATGTATTCCACACTGTATTCCTGTTTGTTTAACAATTTTATAACACATTGTATACCAGCTTGCGAAACACTGGGCTTAAGAGCTACGTTTGAGTTAATTTTGAGCAAAAAATCATCGACATCGGACTACTATATTATATAGCGTACATTGCAACAATCGGCCGAAAAATTAGTTATTATTTATTAGTATACAAAACGTTTTTGTACCTGAGGAGAGCATAGCATGGTGAGCTTATTAGGCATATTTGTCAGCAGCAGCAGTTTGCGTTGCATCCGCAGCCGCAGGGACTAAGCAAACAGAGGCAAAGACTGAGAACCAAACACAGATCCGCCAACTTAGCCGCAGCGCCGCAATATTGGCAAGCTACAAACATCGTACCATCACCACAGCACCACCACCTGTGCCAAACAGCGCGAAACAGTTGGCAGTTTATTTGGAGCGCTTAGGCACACATGTTGTCATCAGTGCCATCATCATTCTCGTCATATGGTTTCCTGGGGCATGCTCATGAATTTTCACTCTATGGCAAATGAACTTGGCCCAGCTGCAGAATTGGATAACGAGCCACACACGCACATTCATTCGCCTAGACACCCACACATCACAAAATTTAAAAAAAGGGCGAAAATACAGATAACTGAAACTAGTTGAGTTCAAATACCCTTTTGCTTATAAAAATTAAGAAAAGTAATTAAGTATTATATGCATTTTGGTTTAAGTACTTCTGCGAATATGCGAAGTTCAGTTTATAAATCTTCTAACCACTATTTTTAAATGCATTTGTAAAATAGGTAAGTCAAATTGGCTGAAATTACACAGCAGGAATAATATATATAAATAGAAATGTAGAATGAATGTAAAAAGAAACATTAATTTTTGAATCTAAACATACATATATATTTTGTGGAATTAAACTTCTTGAGATACTTTCCACATATTCAAATCGATTCTTTTTGGAATAGTTACAGGCATGCCTTGAAAATCCTAATTCCTGCTAGTAAGGGCAGGATTTTGCTCTGAATGGCAGGATGTGAAATAGAGTGGCAGCGGTGACTGGTGACTTGGGGTTGTGTTGGGCAGTTTGGTGATTGTTTCGCATTCATAGCTGGACTCAGTGTCATAATGCCAATCATTGAGTTTTGGAATAGGTATAGCAGGCATAAAGCTGTCAGATTCCAGTCAAAACCAAAACAGAGAAATTTAGAAACTTAAGCGAAATCAGGAAAAAATAAAAAACCACTTTTAGTTTGATTTGCTGTTCAAAATTTAAGGAGTCGTACGACAAGAAATCAAACACAACACATAACATATATACTATATATATATGTGAATATATGTTTTTTTTTATATTTATGTATATGCATAATACGAATCTCAGTGGAAATAAATAATTCGAAAAAACAAGAATTTGGACAGTTGAGTATAATGTTGCTCAAGGATCAGCCGACGCTCAAAGATGTGGCCAAGGTTTTCATAGTTGGTAAGCAATAGCAAAATATTCTTTAAGTTAAGTTTGTAATAATTGAGAATTAATTCTTGTTAATACTAGTAATTTATTTGTATTTAATCATCATGTTTATCGATTTAAATTCAGAATCGGAGTCACACTCAGAATGAAATTAAAAAAATGTATGAAAAACCCAAGCGCAGAACTTATATTATTTGTCAAGAAAAGACCTTATCAGAACCAAAACATCGTAGCGGAACACCATATACATCTGTTTGTCTGATTGTCGCAATCCTCGGATACTATGAGACGTATAGTCTAAGACGTGTACGACCTATAGTTAGATACTAGATACGATTAGGTTATCTGCTAGTCGAACTCTATTGACTAGAGCATTCTTACTTGTTTGGTGAACAATTGTGTTCGTTTTATTCATTTTTTCAAATGAGCGCCTATTTGCAGGACTGGCACTGCGCTCTTATGTGACCGATGGCTCTGGCAATGGCAATCAGCGCAGGACCAGTTTTGGACACGAGTTGTCACGTCGTATTTGCATGGCAACCAATCGCTCGAGGACGATTTGTCATGGCCACCGCCAGAAGTTTCTGACCCTGGAACGTATCAAGGATTATGATATGCAGTATAAGGAGAAGATTGAGCTTAGTCGCCAGACTCGCGAGCTTATGGTCAACAATAATCTAACTTCCTAGTTAAAAACTGAGCCCGAACACTTTTTGTTTAAGTGCACGCATTTTTTTCTTCTAAGGGACAGGCATTGCAATTAAGTAAATCATACTATGGAGCTATAATTTCTAACATCCTTAAGCTACCAAGCTTGGAATCTGCTGAACTGAAACTTCCTGCTTGCCTCACAACACACACTCAGTGTTGCCGATTTGGCTTCTTTTTTTCGTGTGAGAGCAATAGATAAAAATTTAACAACTACTTTGGTACTACAAACAAATGAAATCCTTGGTATTTCCATTATTAGAGTCATATTAGCCTTATAGGTCTTACACTTGCTTATAATTGTATTATTATAAAATTAAATATGCAAAGAGTCCCGTGAGCCATTTTAAATTTTAAATTTCTTTAAGAAAATTAAATAGATGATCTTTAAAAAAAAATGGAAAATCTTTAACCAATTAAAAAAATATAAATCAATTAAAATCCTTTTAAATTTGACAAGCGAGGAATTTTATTGAATGCAGAGCACAGCTTAAGCTAAAATTTTAACAAAAATACATACTAAACGGTATAATTAAAATACAAATTAAATATGCAATGAAAAAAACATCATTAAATACAGAAATAAAATACAGCATCAATAATAAAAGATCACTTATTTGCAAAAAATAATAATAAAATGAGTTTCAAAGCAGCTGAAAAAATTCGAATTTGAATAAACATAGTGAAGATGAATGGAATATGAATATATAAATCGCATTCAGGTTTTTTAAATTAAAAAAAAAAAACTGGAACCGGCTTGTTTCGTGCTCATCACTTGAACTCAAGCTGAAACTCGAGCTGACGAGTGAAGGCAACTTTCGGCAATGAAGTTCAATGCTTGGTTGGAGTGGCAGCCCGAACGGTGGCTTAACACATCCGGGCAGGATATGCACACGAGTGGCAAGCACCTACTTGCCTAAAGGTGGTGCCAGGTGGATGCTGCCCGGTGGGTGTTGCAATAGTTACTCGCAGTGGCATGCATGAGCATTTATAAGACTTGTGCTGCATTGTTCATGCTTAATTGTCTGCAAGGACAACCAGCCAGGCAGTTAGGTAACCTACCTGCTGCCTGCTTGCTGGCCAGGATTTGCCAGTCAGTTGAATAATTTTTGCAATTGTCGCAACCCATAACTTGGCAGCAGGCAGCACCTTCAACACGCAGAGCCAGGTGGGCAGTCTTACACTGAAAAAAAAATCGCCATAGAAGTACATTTCTAAAACTGGAGTTAACGGTTTCTGCAAGCATTTTGAAGAATACATACTTTGACTTTGTTGACCGCAGTTAAATTGCGGACATCTAAATTTCGCTATAGATTAGGAAAGCCGATCGATTTTTATCCGATGTCCTTCTTTGTTCAAATGTTTGGTGTTTGTTTTCCATACAAGAACTCTTGTGAACTCACGACTGAACTCATATTAGGATCCGATTCGGCCGGGCTTAACATACATATGTACTGACTACTGCAAAAATACCGATGCTGACGAAATCTCATAAAGATGCTTAAAAGCTGAGGAGCTAGGTTGCCTAGAAGCAGATAAACAGATAGACGGCAAACAGAATGAACTTTTTAGTTTTCTTGGCGAATATTTTTTCTAAGTGTACTTGCATCTGCACCTGTTTCTGAACACGATCTCGTTCCTGTTTATGTGTGCTTCTGATGTCGTGGCATCCTGTGCGGCGCCTGTTTTTGGCCAGGACATTGCCGCAGCAACAACTTCATTGCTGTGCATTTGCCAACTGGCAACTTTGGTGAAACTTTTGAGTGTAAATAATTGTCAGTGCCAGGGCTGAGAAAGAAATACAACCGCAAACATTTTGCACCAGCTCTCTTTTTATTCTTGTTGTTGTTGTTGTTGTGCGGAAAGTGTTTTCCTTCTCGGCTGCTCAGCATTTATGGATATTTATATGCCTTGTGCAACCACCAAACCAAAGGACCACCATTGTTCCCACTTGGTAGCAGCTCCAATTAGTCGCGTTGAGGATAAACGTCATGCTCGGTGTCTGTCAGGACTCTCCATATCTCTGGCCATCTGTCACCATCAGGACGCAAAGTTTCCCCTAGCAACAAACAGGCAGCATTTCTCTTCTGGCTGTCCTCTAGGGGCACACGTACACAACGACACTCACACGCACATTTAAATGCATTATTTGCATCGAAAAGTTTCAGTGGCACAGAAAACATCCAAAAGTGTTTTCGACTGTGGTAGTTGCCTGTGGCATTTTGCAACACTTCAACGAGAAAAACTATAAATATAATTTGCATAAGTAAAAGATTTCAATATTTGTGTATTTATTATCTCTGCTGGGCTTAACCTATCGAACATAACTAATTGCTGAATATATTGTAGAATAAATATATAAATATTTATTCTTAAAATAATATTTTTTTAGAACCATATCTGTCTCTCTCTCTCTCTCTAGCTGTCTAACTTATGTCACTTCAATAAAATGAAAGCCTACATATTTAATATTGGAATTCAATTGTAAAACTTGTTTTTCAACAAAATGAAAGGAAAAAAAATTGATATTCAAAGCAGCAATCTTAATCCATTAGCCGCCATCTTTTATCCGCTTGGTCTTGTAGCGTCGGATGCCGTTGACAATGTATTGGACCCGTCGGAGCAGGAACTAGAGTCGATGGGGGATGGCTCGGAGCTAGATCAGGCGTCGCATGTGCAGCAACTCCCAAATGGATACAATTACGAACAGCAACCGCTACTGCAGCAGCCAATGGAGCAACAACAGCTGCACCATCAACGTGGACAACAGCCATTGCAGTTGCAGCAGTCGCTATATCAATTCTTTGCAAGCGATAACAACAATTGGCAACAGAGCAATAATCAGCTGGTGCAACATTTCCAACAGCAGCAGCATCTTCAATATGTTGTATGTAACAATAGAAATTGCCAGCAGAGCTGCGATCAGGAGCCACAACAACGGACACGGCAGCAACTGATCGAGTTGAGCTATCAGCAAAATCAATTGCAACAGCAGCTGCAACTGCACCAACAACAGCAGTCACTCCAGTACGTTGCTTATGACAACAGCTATAGGGTACAAATCCACAACCAGCAACAACAACTGCAACTGGAAATGCCACAGTCTCTCGAATATTACTACAATTCTCAGCAGCAACAACAACAATTCCAACAATCACAATTCTTGTTGAATCAGCAGCATTACGCCAGGGCTGCCCAAATTCAGGGCTACACTAATGGACAGCCAAGCTACGAGCAACAGCAACAACAATTGCAACAGCAACTGCAAGAACAACAGCTGCAGGCTCAAGCAAGCTATCAGCAACAGCATCTTAGGTATGTTGTATGCAACAATAACAATTGCCAGCAGATCTGCGATCAGCAGCCACAAAACCAGCCACAGCAACAACAACAATTGCAACTACCCAACGAGCAACAGCAACCTCGGTATATTCTGTTTAGCATCAAAGATCAGAGGTGTAATCAGCAACAGCCTCAACTGATTGAGCAATCTCAGCAGCTACAGCAACAACCATTACATCTTTTGCAGAACTATGATCAACAGCAACCCAACAATTTGGTACAGCAGCAGCAATCGCAAGCATCAGTTGCACCTCAGGCAGTACTACAAAGGGGTTGTTCGCGTCAATTGCTCGTCCGGTCGTTGCAGTATTATCAGCAAGTGGCGGCGCATCCAATGATCAATCAGCAACAACAGCAGCAGGCGCTAAATATCTACCAGCAGCAGCAGTCAACTGTGTATCAACAGCAGCTGGTGTTTTATCGGCAGCATGCACAGCCAGAGTCACAGTCACAATTTCTCACTTATCCTCAGCAGTTGCCAAACTTTTACCAGCTGCCGATTATCCAGACGCATCACAATCACCAGCAACAGCAGCAGCAGCAACATCAATTGCAAACATTTCAGAACGGACAATATCACCAAATATCTTCACAATTCGATTGCAATTCCAATTTGAATACAAATTCCAATAACGTTAGCCGCTTTGGTTCCAATAGAATGGGTAATAGATTGCCATTAGCTTCGTCCCCATCAGCCGAAACAATTATGAATGGCATCCTCAAC
Source organism: Drosophila anomalipes (assembly GCA_035041615.1). Lineage (NCBI taxonomy): Eukaryota > Metazoa > Arthropoda > Insecta > Diptera > Drosophilidae > Drosophila > Drosophila anomalipes. The sequence continues at coordinate 41,535,770 of JAWNKZ010000064.1, read as the reverse complement.
ATTATGGGGCAGCATGGAGTACCGATGACATATGCCAGCATCATGGATAATCTGAAGTTGAAACTTAACTACTCCGAGGAGATAGTGCAGCGTCTGACACCAATTGCGATGTATAAGGCAGCTATAAACGGCTATATACTTCGCGTCCGTAGAGGCTATGCCCTTAACTTCAAATCATCGTCTGCACAGGGTATTGACATGAAGCAGAAGCAGTAATCAAATTGTGAACATCTTTGAACAACACCTGAATTTGTAGTGCATACAAGAAAGCACAGTTTCATGCATTTTTCCATTCATTTTGTATTCGCATTTATTAGTTATAATTTCTGTCAAAAAAAGAGGAAGAAATATTAAAAGGAGTATTAGGGCAGGGCGAATGTTGTGACTATCTCTTCTACCTCCGCAATGATTTTTAAAGAATATTAAGAATGAGTAAAAAGTAGGTATGTTACAGCCAGAAGAAAGGTCTCTCGAACGAATACAGTAATTATATATATATGAACAGCATTCAAGTTCAATATCTTAGAGTCGCCGTATATACTGATTTCGGTACATTATTTGTTGCTTGAAGAACTAATGAGAGGCTCAGCTCCCTTTCGTGTACGTTATGAAGTTGCTCCAGGCACGTTGCGACACTCACCAAATGGAACATTCTCCATTTTTTTTAAGAACGAGTAGAAAGTCCAAAGGGGAAGACTATTTACTTATTGTTGCTCCGTTGACAGCAAAGAGATTCAGTAAATAAAATCTAAGGAGACAATAAACCGCCTTTTATGTAGCTGTTGTTATTTCTTTAGAAGCATCTCTCCAAAAGTAAAACTTTGCAAGTGCGAGACGCGCTTCGAAAGTTATAAAAAAAAATGATTCTAATTTGTTTTGTGTTTTTTTAGTGTTGTTTTATTATACATATATTACATATATATATATATATATATATATATATATATATATTTGTAAATAATTTCTTCCACTCGATCTCTCAAAATTGAATTCGTGGAGGTCTGGTCTTGATTTTCATCATAGAGGATTACTCCCAGTCAAGCACAGTTAACTGCTCAACTGTTGTCACTGTCATTGTAATTGACAAAGGCAATTGCTGTGTTGCGTCTCGTTTGCTTGGCTTTTAGAGGCATCAATCAGACGCCCCAGCGGTATCTTCTAATGCCATTTATAATATACACCTTTTCTTTGCAATCCCAACCACCCCCACGCCCCTGCCCCGCCGTTCTCTCTTTACTGTGCCATTTTCGTGTCGGGCATTAATTGCAGGTGAAATCACTTTGAACTTCATTAAAAAGCAACTTAATCAACTCGAGTCAAAGTTTTCCAGCCATTTGCAATCTAGCCCCTCGACCTCCACCTGCAATATGCTCCATCTTTCTGCTGAATGGCCTAAAAATTATTAATTAGTCTCGACGTAAAGTCGCACCTCCCACACCCCATCCACATGCCCCCTCATACCTTTTACCCGCCACGTTGCGACCTTTGTTTGCTTCACAACTTTTTGGCAAGTGAATAAAGCGAACACCCTTGCGCCCTGATTTTATACTGCACCGCCCCTTCCCCAACCCGATCTCCCCTACCAGCAAGTCGGGCAGCTCTTAAATATTTCATATTTAATTGCGCGCGTAAGCAATGCAACCCTCTACGAACGCCGCCCACCAATTCTCGCGTTTGCCACGCCCCTACTTTACCTGTTCATGTACCGTCAATGAGAGAAGGAAGGTAGGGGGTCGCTTGGGGGGAGGCTTGCCAACCGTTCAAAATTGGCAACATTAATAAAATTAGCCCGTTAGAGTGTGGCATGCCACATGCCTCATTCATTGCCTCAGTCCATTATGTCTCTCTCATTCCTTGCCCATCCCATCGAGTGTTGAGCAGCTATCACATTTTTCACATGATTTCTGACACGCCCAAAATGAACAGAGAAATTCCCCTTCAAATCCGATTAGCCGTCTTGTGATCAAAGCGTGCCTAAATGCCTCCAAGCGATAACTATGCCACGCTGAAAGTGAAGTGAAACTGGCGCCCTCTAGGTGTCCAGGCGTTTTCTGATTTCTGATTGTCTTATTGTAAGCGCAAAGAAAACCAATATGATAAGTTGTGTTCCTAGACGTAGAGATAGATGTGGAAAAACTGATGGAGATGAAAATAGACATAAAGTTAGAAATTGACGTATAGATTTAGATAAGGACAGGGACACAAATAGAGTGAGTTAAGGTTATTTTATAATTTCAAGCTATTAAAAATTGGCTTACTATGCTTAAAGTAGTAAATGACTTTACAATGCTTTAAGCCAATTTTCAAACCAAATACATTCTTCTAACTTCGGTATTATAATATTTAAAGGTATTCCACATCTAAATCGCTCGCCTTAACCATATGGTTAATTACTTTTACTATGTTTAAAGTGTATATACCTTTTCACATTTTTTAATTATGAACTTTGAATAAAAGATGAAACTTTAATTTAATTATGTGCGTTGAACAATTGTTTTTAGTTTTTCTGTTATTGTTCGGTTTAGCAAATAGTCACTGTACTTGTACTATGCCTATCAATTGTTGTTGATGTGATGACCGCATTAAAAAGCTCTCAAGGCCCAGGGTCGAGCATCCAAGTCTGATCATGCTTTCCCCCCTCTATATATGTCTCTCACTCTCACTCACTGTCTATCTTACTCACTCTTTCTCTATCTGTCTCTCTCGCTGAGTTTGTCACAGCATGTCAGTTTAAATTTAACATTTATTTTGGTTTTCGGGTCTCACTGCGGTGTGTGTACGTATCTGTGTGAGTGTGTATGCTGTGTTAGTGTGTATGTGTCTGTGTGTGTGTGTGTGTGTGTGTGAGTGTGTGTAATAAGCCACATTCGTTTATTTTGAAACCGCTTCAATTGTAGCACACACTCATTTCGATTGAATGCAATCCATTCATCCAGACGATGCCACATATTGCCTCAAACTTCACAATACTCTCCAACACCCTCAAACCCCATTCAAATCCAATCCAATCCCACCTCCCACCTCCCACCTCCCACCAGCTTGTGCTGCTACAGTCAGAAGAAACAAATGACTATCCTAGGATGAAGAAAATCGCATAGATAACACTAATTTTATAAGTGACTTTCTGATATAGAATATTGGCATTTAATGATATTTTCACTAACGCTACAGACTTATCATGCTACGTCTAAATTATTAAATAATATCATCAGTATGGCATGTTAAGATTAAATATTGAAAGTAATTATGATAAAATAGATTACAATCATTTTAATAAATTGAATACCTTAATATTAACTATTAGATTTTTATTAATTCTTTTTTTCTCAGTTACTTATTTCCCCAAAGAGAGTTTTGCGCGGTGTTCTGATTAATGAGAGTTGCTGATTCTAAATGATTGTGTTCTATGTATATGTTTCTTCTGAGTGTACCACACTGCGTATTTGTATGTGTGTGTGTGTGCGTGTCTCTCTGTGTGGTCAGCAATTTGATGTTGGCTGGGTATGCTTACAGCGCATTGTCACCAACCACCTGAAGCCCCAGCCCGCCCCTTAATGCAACACGTCTCGTGCAGCAGGCAGAACACATTTTGTGGTTTTCATAGCTGTTTTCATTGCGGCTGGAAATCCTTTTCCGTTAGGGCATCAGGCTGCGGATGCGCAAGGCATGCCAATGGTGGCCAGCAACAATGCGACATGGCTATGGGGTGTTCGTTGCGGGTGTGGTGGGGCTGGGGTGTCAGCACGCACGACTACATTGTCAAAAGTTTTGTGTGTCATTATTGTGGCTGCTGGCGGTTGTTGTGCATACGTGTGTGTGTGTGCGTGTATGCTGTAGTTGTTGTTGTTGTTGTTGTTGTCATTATTTGTAGTAGTTGTTGTCCTTCATAGTGTTTGTCCTGCTTTGTTGTTGTGGCGGGTTATTAAAAACTTTTACCCCACAAGAGCCAAGGGGGTTGATTCACCTATCACTTCTTACGTCTTCCTCCCTTGGTATTCAATCCAGTGCAGTTTCTCGTTTTCATTTTCATTTTCATGTTCATTGGAAATGTTAATTACAACAACGGCGACAATTGCCAACCAAACTCTACGGAACAGCAACAGCTCCCATTGATATTCTCTCTGTCTCTCTTTTTTTCTGTATCTCTGCCACACTATCTCCCTCATTATCTGTCAATGCGTTATAATCAAACTTGTTTACTTTGTACGACTTTATGGAAATTAAATTTTGCATGTGACGTTGTCTTTCTCTCTTTCTTTCCCTCGCTCTCGCTTTCGCTGTTTAGCTCTCTCTCTCTCTCTCTCTCTCTCTCTCTCTCTCTCGCTCTCTCGCTCTCTCTGCTTTTCTAAATGAGGTATGACTCATAAGCATCTATTACTCATGGTACTTAATGCAATTCTCAGATGATAATAATTGCTCAATTGAAATTAAGTGGAATTTTTTTGTCACATCGCAGACCTAATAACCAACAAAAGAAAGACCTATAATCAGAAAGCGTTTCTCATTATGTTATCATATAGGGAAAGACGGCTCCGACCCGACCAACTATCAACACTAGTAGAGTCTGCCTAATTTTTTACAATATCAGATAGCTGCGATAAGAATTGATTTGATTTTTGTTTACCAAGCTATCTTAAACCAATTTATCAGTTTTGTTTGTTATTATATCGCTTGTATTTGTAATAAAAAATCAAATATGAAATGTTTGTGTGCTGTTTTTAAATTAATAATTTAACTTTGGTGTGCAAGGGTATATCAACTTTTCTCTTATTTTTAATATTTTGTAATCTTAATCAGCTTTCTGCAAAGCTCATCTGACGTTGAGACTTAAATAGCCAATTTTCTTTGAGGTGACAAACCGTCTACATCTCTACATCTGTTGTTACTGTTACTGCTAGTGTTGCACAGGTCGCTGCTGTTTGGTGGCAAATCTCTTGTCATGCAGCTGTAACTGCCTTAAGCTGCTAGTAATATGCATTTCTCATGGGAGCTGCATCGCTCCAGGTGCGAAATGCACCCTCCACGTGTAGAGCTAAGCCGGAGAGATGAGCGACTGGCCGCAGCTGCTCTGTCTGCCAGCTGTCAGACTCTGCGTCAGAGCTAAGAGTTGTCTTCTGTTCGCTGATTACAAATCTCTCTTTGCCTCTCTTGGTGGCTTACTCTGCGTGCATCATTGCAAATCAGACTTTTCTTTCCTTCTGTCAGACGCTTCTCTTTCTCAGATGCACTTCCCAATAGAGAAGGACTTTGAAGTCTTCTTTCATTTTTTTGCTACTTCAAAATATATTGGCCACGGCTATATGAAGAAAATATTACTTTTCCTTATTTCTCAACAAACTGAGTCAAATTTCAAATTTTCCGACTTGAAAAACTGATAAGATACAAATAAAAATGAGTTTCATACAGAGCGTTATATTAAATAAATGAAAAATTATTATAGTAAGGTAGCGACACCCAGCAAGTGAGAAACTCAGTAGTCTGCTACATTTCCCTTTAATTATAATATTTTTGTGTTATTTTTTTTTCGTTAACCGAAATTTATTTTATTAACGCACACTTCTCAAATTCTTTGCTAGATGCAAAGTCAATTTATCGTATAAAGTTAGCTAAGGCTTTAAGCTTGGCGACATCTTTTTGTCTTCCCAGACGAGGACCAAGACGAATAGGAAGCAAGCAGCTGCTTGTTTCTCTCACTCTCTCATTCCCTCTCTGTCTGTGTCTCTGCCTCTCTGTCTATGGCATTGTCTTTGACTCGGGGAGCGAATCTACGGCTGGGCTTTCCGGGCCAAGTTGAGCGCAGTACTCACGTACGAAATAATTATAGCGCAAATACGTGTTCGGCATATGCAATTCACATGGCTCACAGGCTCAGACATTGAACTACACCCCTTCCCCACACCTCCTCCACCCAATTTCACATTACTCCTACGCTAAATCGTCTTCGGCTTTAGGTATCCCTTGTTGCAAGCCCGCGCTCCTCCCCTTTTGGCGCCTATGCCATGCATTTTGTTGCCATTTTGTTGCCATATTTATTTTCGGAAAGCTCATTTTTAGGCATATATTTTTGTTGTCCTTCTGCACCCCCCTACCCCTTCCTACCGGCCGCACGCTACTAGAAAGTTGAAAAAGTTAGGTTCAGGCTTTTGGGCATTTTTTTACTCTTTTCCCATGGCCAATTTTTTGTTTTTTTCTTCCACGCGGTGTTGGCATTGTTAACCGTGTTTTTCGTTATCATATATTGACGGCTTTTTATTTCGATATTAAGTTCACCGCCCGACATATACAGACATTCACACACACACGCGCTACACGCTTTGCTTGGCGTCCTTTGCCCTTTTGCTGGAAACATTCAAGTTGATTTTATTTTTTTCTAGCATCATTTGGCTGAGTTGCTGATTGTAAAAAGTTTTCAAAAATATCAATGTTTATCAGTATAAAACTATGTTATGTAGCTTTAAGTTTCAGTGTCTTGAATGAAATCGGTCAAGTTGAATATGTAGACTTGACAAAATACTTTATAAGCTCTTTAATGACGGATAATTTGCATGTGTATTTAGTTGTTAGATTTGATTGAAAGCTGGATATATCTTTTTAACTAGAAAAAATTGCATACCGTAGGTAAGAAAAACATGGACTTTGATTATGATGATATTTACAAGTGGACATTTTGAAGTTATAATATATAAATGTAATTATCATATCATGTGTTATGAGAGAAGGCGCTCAGCAATCATAATTCAATTTGAATTCGAGTATTGAAATAATAAGCCAAAGCTGAGCCATCAGTTTCTATGCCTTTAATTTGCGCGTCGGCAAAACTTTTGTTTCTCTCAGCGACTATAGGGGTTACTGCATAGTAGGGGAGTAGTTGAGGAGTAGGGGTAGGTGTTGGCTTAGCTTAGCTGAGGCAGCCAGGCAGGCAGGCAGTGTGTCACAGCTGTTGCATGCTGCGCGTTAACTCAACCACAAAACGCACACGTTCCGCACACGGTTACGCGTTGGATGAGGAGGGAGCGGGCAAAGCGCTTCTTGGCTATGGGTACGAGTTTTGCAAAAAAATGGGCATCATGGCCAAAAACGCGAGCGATCCAAAAAGCTGGCAAAAGTTTCGTGCCAAAGTCCAACATATGTTACTGTTCATGCATGTTATCCCAGTTAGTCAGTCAGCGGCAGATACTATGTGTGTGAGTGTGCGCGTGTGTGTGTGTGTGTGTGTGTGTGTGTGTGTGTGTGTGAGGCTTCTAACTTAGTTTAGGACAAGTATAAATACACACAGATACATACACATGGACGTATGCACACGCACAGCTGGCTTTGAAGGCAGTGTAATTATAGCAAGTTTTCAAGGCATTTTGTTTCTTGTTATTTTTTGGGTTCTAATACTCTGTACTAGCAAACTATAAGGGCTATGGATGGTTTCGTGGGGATTGTAAAAGTCTTGCAATTTATTTCATGTATAACATTATTCCATATGGGCTTCATTTATAGCAATAACATTCAAGACAATCCCACTTGCTATATTGATGAGATAGATAGGATATAAGTATTATATAATCCAATTAATATGCAAAGGGTTTTATATAGAAAACACATAAATTACTTCCCAATTGTCATTATTACAGGGTATTTTGTAGTCGCATACTTAAAAGATAAATGCTTTATGTGTTACTTGCCTTTTTTGGCTTCCCGGGTGTCTCTGCCTGACTCATTGCCCAAAAGAAGTTTTTGATAAGAAAGTTATGATGAGTTTTCTTCACACACTCGCACTCATACACACATACACACTTGCACACACACAGGCGCAGGCTGAGGCATTCACATGTGTGCGCAGCTGCTGATTTTGGCCAAATTAGTGCAAACACGTCTTGCTTTTTTTTTTTTTTTTTTTTTTTTAATTTTGTCTGAGTTGCGGGCTAAAGCATGTGCACCTAATTTGCAGGTTCTTCGCAAAACAGATAAAAAAAATCAGTTATTCTGGCATTCACAGCTGGACACGCCTCTACGAACTGATTCCAGCACCCAAACTCCACTTTTCCGCTGACAAACTAATTTACATTTCCGACAAAGGCTGAAATGGTGGAGAAAAGGCGTAAAACAAGCAAGGAGAATGTCCGGGGGAATGTCAAGGTGGATCTCCTGCCCGTCTGTCTGCCGACTGTCAAAAGTTTATTTATTTGACATCAAAAAAAAGTTGACACAGACACCGCTGTCAGGAACATGCAGGACGCAGGACTGCCGCTCGGGAGCTATTGCGGTGGGGCTAACGAGAGAGAGGAGAGGAGGCGTGGGGCGGTGGAAAGGGAGGCGTGGCTTGTCACAATGAAATCCGATTTATATGCCTGCCCAAAATTGGATTACAATTGAGTTGTAATTATGCGACAACAAAATATGGTTGTTGTTGTATTGAGGGGGAGGTTCAAAATGCGAGTTTTCCGGCTTTGCAGTTTGGGTACATTCCCTCCTACCTCCCGCCTGCATGCCCCCCTTCTATAGTCAGTCTGTTTTTCATGATGTTGCGTCTAGCGACATCTTTTGAAATTCGAATTTTGCATTAATTAAAACTGATTTAATTAATGCGCCGTCGTTTCGCTTTTAAGTCATTTCCATGTTTCTATTTGTAAGGAACACAGGTTAGACAGAATCTCCAGTCTCCCATCATATGAGATACAAACTGCTGTTGACTTGTTTATCCCAAAAATGCTGTTAGGTATAATTTAATATGCATCAAATGTGTGCATTTTGATTAAGGATCGCAAACTTGTGTCACCAAGAAAAGGCAGAGTCCTAAATATCTCGCATGCAAATATGCAAATATGTATATATTGTCTATAGAGGAATAAAACGTTGGTCTGCAAAGTGTTGGAAATCAATAGAACAGAGCATATGGGCGTATCTTGAATGTGTGTATCTCTCTTTCAAGTGGGATTGTCACTGTTTATTTACTTACACTTGTTTACACTTGTTTGTAACTGGATGACAATAGGTACTCGTTGCTTGTGCAATGGGAAGCACAAAACGATGAGAAAGTGTATATTTTGATAATAACAGCAAGTTTAAAAATGTTCTTTAAGGCTTCCCATCTTTGAAGCTTAGATTCATGGGTTAAGCTTTGAGCTTTGTGCTAAAATCTCGAATTAGAGCTTATCGTGTTTACGATTTTTTTAATCAGTGAGGCTCTGTATGCCAAAATATACCCTTCAGATAAAGCTATTCATTTCCATAATGAACTCCAAACGTTAATAAATACGCCAATGGTTCTAAGTCTTCGGTATTCAATTTAGCCAAGCCAAGCCATACAGCTACAAACTCGAAGCGAATTCGCTAAGTTTCTTCGACACATTTGGAACGACCAGAATTCTCCAATTAAGCAGCTGGATGTGAACTGAGTAACATTTTAGAATTTAGGTATATTCACATTTTTCTTAGACTATAGATCTGAATAACAAAACAATTTATACTTAAACGTTTTTACTTAAGTTATTTTCCCAATCTAACCACCAAAATTCTAGTACAGCAACTAATTAAGGCGAAATAATAAGAAGAAAGAAAAAATAAATATCAAGCCAAATATCTACGTTAAGTTATAAGAAAAGCGAAAAGTAAACGATGAACCCACAAATGCCCAGACAGTTAACCATATATAGTCGTCGAACTCGGCCGGTGGTGCAATTAGGTAATCGGCGTGTTCACTTCGACAGGGGCGATGGCGATGGGCTGCACGTGCGCAACTGGGAACATGTCCGCCGTCCCATCGAACAGAATGGCGGCGGCGATACAAATCCTCGACGACGTCTGCGCAGCCAGACACGAATTCCACAACGCTAACCAATCAGTCAGCCTCAACAAATGGCTATCAAACCATTGGCGAAATGGTGCTCAAAGAAAAAAGGAAACCAATTCGGTGGAGATAAAAATTCAAAAATGATCGATAGCCAAAATGGAGAGGTGCACTATTTAGCAGGTCTATCATATGTCTATCGCTCGAACACACACAAATACATACATATATGTTTCGCATGCACCATCACGTTTTGTTATTATTATTATTATTAGCTTCAATCCCAATACCTTCCCTCCATTTCTCTTCCGCATCAAATGGTTGTCTATTTCTAGCCCAACTGGGCAACGGTCGATTTGGGTCTCGATAGACGCACGCATATAATAATTTCCTGTTCAATGAGCAATTACCGTAATAAAGATATATCTCGGCTACTCTATTATACACAGCGCACATCTATAACAGCATCCACGCCCCAGGGTTGAGCTCTGCTTCTAGCCCCGGACAATGATTGTTATTCTCCAACAATGTTGATGATGACGATGATGATGATGATGATGATGACGATGATGATGATGATGATGATGAAGGCGCTGGCGATGATGTCTCGCCGAGAGTGGAGTGACATCAGAGACAAAATGCAGAAGCCAACAGAAAAACAAGATAGAATATAAACTAGCGGCGGAGTCTGCAAGAAAAATGTTTTAACTGCCAGATGTCTTTGTCTAGGCGTAACATTGTTCGTGACTAAATTAGAATAGCTTTTGCTAAAATGGAAGAAAGAATGAAAAAACGCAACAGTCAACGTAAGCTCCATTCAATCGAAACTCTCCGCATTGGGCATATTGTAATTGTTTACGGTTAGCTGGGGGCGTGACTAAAGCAGTGACATCTTTTTCTTCCTTTGACGGGGAAAGGGGGGATGGGATCGACCGTAATTGAGCAACAACAAAGGGCGGCTAACTGAGCTCCATTCAATGAGGGTAAGTACAAAGTCGACAAGCGAAAAGTAGAAATGTATAGCATACCATCCATGATGTTAGCTGGCAGCTAAAACAGGAATCATTTAAGACTGGCGTTTTACTTATTGTACGTAGTTTGAAGCAAATGCTGTCTGTTTATTCTGTAATCTGGCAGATAAGCACAAGACGTAGGTACACCGATGATTACATACCCTTGTAGACAGGATATAATCTTCTGATTTCAGAGCTAAACATATGATTATGTTTTTGTAAGCTTTAAGCCAGTTTGATAAATAAGTCTAATGTTTTACAAACTGAATATTCAACACTTGGGAAACTTGGCATATGTGCTTACACCAATCTCGACCGATTGCTAATATATGTATGTATAATATAATAATATAATCTGCCGATGCAGTCGCCTCTGACGTCTTGAGTTTGATCAAGATAGCTTCAAATCTGAGAGAAATAAATCCGAGTCAGACAGACTGAGAGACTGTCCTATAGTGACTCCGCTAGAATATGTGTATTTTAAGGAATTAGAGAGGTGTTCTGCACTGAGACGATAAACGATCAGATTATAATACTCTCTACTACCTTAAGACATAAGCTCAAAAGATTACCTGTGCCCCTGAACATCATGTATATTATCACTCTATGTGCTTTACTTATTGTAGACTCAATAAACTGGTTTTTGAAGCCACATTTTCGTATTAAGTTTCTTAAAAGTTCGACGCTGTTCCATTCTCGGCGACATCATTGTGCAAAACAAAAAGGTGATTCTTATTCTTATTATTTATTTAAGCATTTTATTTCAAGTCACGAAAGCAAATGAACTCATCAGTTCTAGAACGGAAAGTAACAATTTTGTCGTGCTATATGTATAAAAACTAGAAGTTGGCTTCCTTGTAGCATTTGCGATAATTGGAAATGGAAATAAAAGTTGTTGACACAAAGAAAACTAATGTAATTATTATCGAATGCCTGAGTAGAAATCGTATAAAAACCGATAGAAGAGAAAGAGAGAGGGAGAGAGAGAGAGAACGAGAGAGAGAGAGAGAGAGAGATAGAGAGAGAGTGCAGCTTTAATGCTTCCTTTTGTATACTAAAGCGTTCTTCGGGTATTTTGTGAAGAACACGTGATGGATGTAGTAGCAGCAATCAGGAGGAGAGATGCCGGAGCAGAGAGTTTCCATTAGATGGATATGGGTTGCGATTCAATGCTCGACAGCTTTGCAGTTGCCATTAGCAGACAATGTCGAGCTGTCAGACAATTGAAGGCTCAGCGGTGGGTGAAGTGCTTGTGGGTGGGCTCGAATTGGGGGGGTTGTGTTTTGGGTTTTGGGTTTTAGGTTTTGGGCTTGATGCTGTGTGTTGTGGCAGTTCTTTTGTTTTGTTCATCAAGAGCACATTTTATTGCTTTATGAGTTTAATGAAGTGTTGCTAGAAATCCAACCGCCCTGCCCCATCCCCACCCCCATCTGCTTCCCCATTGGGTGGCAACCCTTCGCTTTCAGTTTTCGCCTTGACAGCCGGCTGGCTTGGCACGTTGCGCGTTGGTTGTGTCTGGCAACATATCAACCATTTCTGACAGCATCTAACTGACTGACTGACTACTGGGCTTGAGCGAGTAGAGTGACTGACTGGCTGGTTGACTGATTGATTGACTGCATGACTGTGGAGTTTCTCATCTTCGTCTCTTGCGCGCATGTAATGCATAAGGAATGAAGCTTAAATAAAAGTTGGGAGATGAGAAATAGGATTAACTTGTCACACAATTGAATTTAATTTTCCATAGATATACTCACAGACACACAAACGAAGCATCATAAAAACCACCCACTGCTTTTGAAGCCCCCAGACGGGTGTTTTTGGGTCCTGAATGGTTGTTGCTAGCATTCTCTATTACTTTCACATTGGGGAATTGAGGAATTGGGGAATTTTCGTGACCCCCTCTTGGCTGTTGCTGCTTTTGTGGTAGGGTTTTGTAAGGAAATTACAAGGTCCTCAGATTTGTTAAAGCAATCAATACTCTCATATTGAACTCTTCATTGAGCTTGCGTCTATTTGTGGATACTGAGACTAAGCTCCTGGTCGTGGTGCTGCCTGTTGCCTTCTACCTCCTGCCTGTTGCCAGTTGCCTGTTGCCTGTAGCCTTCATATTGTCCTGGCAAATTGTTGAAGCAAGTTAACCTTTTCTGTTTCACTCACTCTAGATTCTTTTGGCAGTCAGTCTGATTGATCCATTCCAGCAGTTTGAGCAAGGCTAACACAAAAATATATTATTTTGTGGCCTGTACATGTGCCACAATTGTGTTTATGGGCATTACAATTTTAGCTGCCTGTTTACCAATTTACTACCAGCCCAACAATTTACCAGCTTTACTAGCTTGGTCAGCTATTTTACTAGCTATTATTAAATTTTTTTTTTTTGGCATTTACTAGTTTTTTATGACTTAAAAACATAATCGATAAAAATCATTCAGCGGGTAAGCGAAGGCTATAAAAAGATTCCAAGTTTCGATTAGGCTAAAGCTTAAATATTATTTGTAAAACTTAACTGTAATTTATAGTGAACATATGTATTTATAAAAGCCATTAATTTCTTTAATATCTTTAAATTGTATTCTTTACTTGAAACTGTCTCCAACGGTCAAGCCCTCCCCCACTCCCACAACAATTAAGATTTCCTTTCAGTTAAATAAACTATTTCAATATATATTTTTCATATGGCCAAATATGACTCGCAAAAATATAAGTCAAATTCAAAGGGTTTCTAATTAGCGACTGAGGACATCTCATCTAATTTTTCGGCACTTTATGTTTGACCATTTTTAATTATTTGCTCACAGCTGCAGGTTACAACCCTGTCGTTGGTCTGACACTTTTTTGATTAATGCTACTTAAATCATCCATCAATGGATTGAATGCAATTTTGTAGCCGGTAACAGCAGTAGCGGTCACCCGCTTCCCACACACTGCCCTGTCACATTGGCTATGCAGTTCACATGCCACATGGGTTTTTATCCTTTGATTGGCGACAACAAAGAGCTGCAGACGTTCATTAACTGTCACATAATATCACAGACGCAACAAAAGAGACAGAAGGAGACAGAGAAAGGGAGAGAGAGAGAGAGAGAGTGTGGATGCCATATGCCAGAACTCAACACTGAGTGGGTGGTAAAGTTTGAGCTTAATTAAATAGTTGGCTCCATTTGTGTCCACAGAGCTGTCGTTGAAATCCTTTTTCCGTTCGCCCACCTTTCACTCAATATTGCGTTACAGTTCGCTGGCATAAAACTGTCTAATCCATTTGCCCGATACTTATGCACGCCTGCACTCGGGGGATTAATAAGCGTACTCCCCCGGACCTAACCATCCACCAGACTGTATTTTGGCAGCCACCACCAAAATCAATTTCAACTGTCAACTGTCAATCAGGCAACAATTCAATCACGTAGCCAACGCTTAGGGATTTCCATTCCAGTCTTGGCCTTGCCGAGTTGAAAAAGAAGAAGCACAAGAAGAAAAAGAAGAAGAGAAAGCTAAATCTTTTGTGGTTCGACTTTAAAGCATTATAAATAATGTAAGAGAAGAGCAGGATGTGGCACTAAACCAAATATATAAATAAAACAAGGATATAAAAAAGGCCCATGAAATCGGAACAGCTCTCTCTCTCTCTCTCTCTCTCTCTCGTCCTCTCTTTCTCTCTATCTCTCTATCTCTCTCTCTCTCTCTCTCTCTCTCTCTCTCTCTCTCTTTGTCCTGGCATTATTCATGTCGCAAGCATTTGTTCAAGAGATTTTTATGAATTACTCCCACAATCGTTGCGAATCGAGTTACTCCCTCATATTTCGGGGGCTGGCACAGATTTTTATTTTTATTGGTTATGTATACGAGCCGTACCGTATTACCATTTACAACTCGGAGTGTGCATACCACTACAAAACACACACAACACCCCCCTCGGTGGCACCCTTTCTTTTCAACGTCTATGCATATGAATAAGACGGCAACAAACTGAGCAACGCAAGATTGCTTAAGCATAGTGCATTGGAGCGGGATGTAGGTGTTGTAGCGGTAGGGGATAGGAGGTAAGTGTTTTGTGGTTGGGGGATTTGGGGTAGCTCGTCAAGCTATTGCTTCTGTTGCTGTTGTTCCTACTGTTGCGGGTCACAGCTTAAATTCGCAGTCAAAACACATGTCACGTATTTTGCTCGTAATTATGGCAAACGTGAGAAATTTCGTTAAGATTTTCTTGGCACATTTTTTCATACACTAACCGAGTGTGTAGGTAGAACATTTTTGTCTTGGCATATGTGACATCCTCTATTCTTTTATACAAATTTTTATTATTTTATTATTATTATTATTATTCGTATATTCTCAGCATTAACATATCTTCTTCATTAAAAATTTCCGATGTATGTATCATAATTTCTATCTTACAAATGCAACAAATTGTGTATTTTATTTCATTTCATATATTTTGTAAATAGCAGAAAATTTCAATAAACAAATACATTTTTATTTATATTTATTAATGATTTGTGTTTAAGTATTTCCCTGTGTTTTCTGTATTCTATATTATATTGCTTTATTATTCCATAAACCATATTATATTTTTCCATACTTCATATTCTATGATTTCGTAAATCTATTGACATAGCATTATCTTCTGCAAGCGCATTCAATATTCGGCTAACATATTTTACATGCCTCTGCCTTTGCATACTTTTATTATTATTTTTTTTGTTTGCTGTGCCTTTTGCTTTTGCACTCGCTTTTACGTATAATTTTTTGGAATTTTCATTTCGCTTAACGCTCAGCCTTTGCAACCACCACCAACCAACTCCATATCCGAAATTCAACTTGTTAACATGTGTCCACTTGTATTATACTCTTTGCATGTATCTTGGAAGTGCTTTCTAAACAAATGACAGCCAACGTTGTGTGTGTGTGTTTCTCTGTCTGTGTGTGTGTGCGGCAAACTGTTGTTCTTGTGTGCGTAGCTCTAAAAACATATTGACCTCTGACCCTTGACAGATGAACATCAATCATAGCCGTCGAAATGGACTTTTTTCTAGGACGCTTAAAGTTTATTGCATATATTATTATTGAATATCTTTTATTTTATTTATTTATATTTCTATATATATCTTTCAGACAACTTAGCTAATGCTAATGCGGTTACCATTGTTGTCTACATTCAGCTGCTGCAAGTCCTGCTTTAACTTGGTTATAAGCGTCTGCACTTTACTCATAAACTCCTTGACAAGCTTACGACCTGATGACATGGTTTCTGTGGTTGTTGTTGTTGTTGTTGCCGTTGTCGTTTGGGCCATGCTGCAGGCCAAGACTGTCAACACTGTCCAAAGCAACCACAATTTAGTTTCAATGAGAAAATGAGTATGTCGAATAGGAACTTACAGGCGAACACTAAAATCCATGTTGTGCATTTGTGTAACATTCTTGATGGTCGGAAACAAAATGTGTAACTGAATCATTAAGCAAATGTATCTAGCACTAAATACCCCCAACAGGCCATTTTTACGTGCTGAATAGTGTAGCACAATACTACACGTAGGATAGCGATGTGGGCTATTGAGTGTTGCATAATGTCATTGGTTGTGTAAGTAAAGTTTTGTCAATTAAAATTTTAAATTTATCATTAAGGAAACCAAGAACATAATAATCATTTTATATGTTGCAACGAAAGGAACCAAAGGATCTATGTAGATTTCAATGCATATTTATACAAATAATTTGATTCGGTTCCAATTTCGCTTTCTTTACATAGGTATTACCTGTAGTTATTTAGTTAGTTAACCTTATTTGTGGAGTTTATTCCATTATTTTATTACTTAAGCTAACAAATTTATTTGCATTATTTAGCTGCCAAAGTAGGCTGCTGTAGTTGTAGTCGCATTGTAGAAATCGGCAGTTAGTTGATATACTGAATATTCATGTTCTTTGATTTGTTTATCATAATTAATAAAATACTGGAATATTTAAATAAATGAAGTTCACAAAGTTGTTTTCGGCTTGCAAGAAAGTTGGTTTTATTCGATGAATAATGGTAGACAGATATAGACTTAGATTGTATACTGTTTCACTTAAAGAATATTGCATTAACAATTGATAGGTGTGGCGATCATTTTTGTTTTGTTTTGCCTTTGACGCAGTCCTCATTTGCCTAGTTTCGGACCAGTGAGGGCACCCAATGGTCCACCTGTGGCATCAGAAGCGACGCCAGAAACTGCTCCAGTAACCGTGCCCACTCCAGGCAATCCAGGGATTTGGGGCAATTGGGGCAATTGGGGTAATCCGGGTATTGGCGGCAGTTGAGGACGTGCCATTATGTCGCCAAAGTAGCAGGCTGCAAAAGTAGAAGATGTGTGAGAATATCCCTTAATATATCCAGTTTACATATATTAGTTTACATACCACACAGGACGAGGGCCACGAGGAACGTTTTGTTGAACATGTTTGTAGAAGTTGTTAATTTGAACTGTTTACTTGTTGCCCAAACTAACCGACTTATATAGGAAAAACTGTTGAGTATTTAAATATATGCTTTAGCACGTAGTAACAGCATATGTGTGTATAGTTCTGCCTCCCTTTCAATTTGCCTCTCTCAGTCTCGAACTGACCTTACTCAACTAAATGAGCGAAATTATCTATAAGTCACACATATCTGATTTTGTACACTATTGTATATCATGCTTATATAATATTAATGCATAATCTAAAATGTAGCACCCTGTTTGGTTCTGTTCATTTTTGTATTTAGATAATTTGTTATTTTTCGTTTTCGGTTTCATAATACAGATTACAGCTTGCATTTACTTTTGGTCACGTTTATTTCAAATAATTAAAATTTCAACAACAGTCGTGCAAATTGTTTTCGTGTGTATTCATAGCATGCCCCATGCCCTGTCAATAGGCTGCCGAACAAGGCATATTAAAGTTTATTAAGTTTACCATGTCTTGTATACTTTTCATTAATTTTATTTTTTTTATGTTTATACTTAGTGTAGAGTAAATGCAGTCCGCAAACTTTAAAATTAAAATTAGTTAGATTAAAACCAATTGGCTTAAAACTATAGTTAAGGTAAGAAGAGAAATTAGTCATAAAGTATCTGGTTGCATTAAATATCACAGGCTGTGGAATTAAATCACATTATAGTATATGCACCAAAAGTAGTATATGAAGTCTAGTATCTAGTAGTAGCATCTAGTATCTAGCATCCACATTAATTATGACCACAAATTGTTTCAGACAAATTAGCTTTATATTTATAATTAATTAATGCACATCCTTAAATGTCATTATTTCATTTTTCTATTTCTCTCTCTCGGTCTCACTACTCACCGCCATTACTTGATTAGTGGGTATATATTAGTCGTAAACTAGTCTATTTGTTGCTCTCATTCACAATAACAATTATTTATCCGCAACATTTGACATTATTTACATCCAAAATGTAAATAAATATATTAAATACAGAACTTCTGAAAAATGCATATCAAGAAAAAATACCGAAAGAATTGAAGATATAAATAATAAGGGTGGATTGTTAAATGATATAGACAAAAGTACTGATTGCTCTAATTTTCAATTTAATGCAGCTGAGCCGTTGTTTCTTGCTCTGATTGCCAGCTGTTGGCCAAGTTTACGTGCCTGTTGACCAAGTTGAAGAGCAGCAGCGACCCTCAAAATTAATAGCAAGCAAAATAGCCAAATAGAAAATTTGGTCTGAATGGCTTCCGATGGTTAAAGCTGGGTGTGAGCCACTAACACGTGGGTATATTTCCGGTATCAAAGATGCCATCGACAAGCAGCAGCAGCAGCAGCAGCAACAACAGAGAACAACAGCAACAATTGCTACTATGTGTGATTGTTATCTGACAGACGACAGATGGCAGATACAAGATAACAGATAAGTAAATAGTGAAACTCACGTACACTCCACACGTTTCCGTGCGACGTGCAATATAAAAAAGCATCTGATGAGCATTTCGCAAATCAGTTCAATTAACCAAATTTGTTAAGCAACAGCAACGGCAGCATCAACAAGCACCCAGAGGCTAATTAAGGAATTTCTGGGATGATAACAGTATCTATAGCAACAACCGCAGTGTCAAATCGCATAATGTTGCTGCCAGTTTTGCAGGCACGTTGTCATTTAATTGCGCTCGTTGTGGTAACAGCATTAGGTAATTAGTTTGTCATGTGGTTGCTTTGTGGTAGACAGTGGGATTCTATTGTCTTCCGGCCTTCTAATTAATTCCCTAAACTGTCTATTGATGATTTTCAGCCGCCTGCTGTCAGCTGTCTACGGCGCAGAACTCAGAGACATTCGTAGCAACAATTGTCAGCTCGAATAATGCGTTGCAATCTTTGAATGAGACGAGACTCAATGAGACAATAACAATCAATATTAGCGAGGTGATTGCTGCTGCTGCTGCGGCAGAGAACAATACAACAACAGCACCAACAATCACAACAGAAGCAACAGCATCATCATCAAGCAGTACCACAGCAGCAACATCGACAACGACAACAGCTGCTAGCTCAACAACAGTAGCAACAGTTACGACACCAGCAGAAAGTTCCACAACAACCGCTGCAATAGTAACGACAAGTGCTGCAACAGCAACGCCAGACTTGAGCAACCCAACTACAGCAGCAACATCGACAACAACGTCAGCATCAACACCAGCATCAACACCAGCATCAACACCAGCATCAACACCAGCATCAACACCAGCATCAACACCAGCATCAACACCAGCATCAACACCAGCATCAACACCAGCATCAACACCAGCATCAACACCAGAATTGAGCAACTCAACTACCACAGCAACTTTCACAACACCAACAACATCAACAACAACAACACCAGACTTGAGCAACTCAACTACAACAGCAACCTCCACAACAACAGCAGAAGCAGCAACAACAGAGTCAACCAGCTCCACAACAACATCAGCAACATCAACAATAACAACAACACCACAAGTAAATACAACAGCAACAATAACTTTTGCTGCGAATACTACAACAGAGTTACCAGCAACAACAACAACACCAATCACAACAACATTTGATGACAGCAGTAGCAGTAGCAGCGCAGCAACAACGACAACTTTGCAGCCCTATTCAATGGCGCCCTATCCAACTGTTTTTGGACAGATGGCAACCCTGAGTTTAGCCAAGCAGCTGCTCCAACAGAAAAAGGAACGTTTTGGCCGCAAGGGACGCAAAGGACGCAAGGGTCGTAAGTTGCGTAGACGCAGCACAACAACAACAACAACAACAACAACAACGACAACAACAGAAGCACCAACAGCAACTACACCAGCAGCCTCGTCAACAACGTCTGGCGATAATGATAATGATGATGATAATGAAAATAATGCTAGCGAGTTCGATGATCTGGCCCTATTGGAGCCACTTCCAGAGTTGCCACTTAATTTGGGCAACATCGACAATCATCGCATTATCCCATAATACCTATTACACTATATACAATTGGGCTAAGGCATTTTACCATTAACTATGCAAACTATCAACGAATTAATACATATTTATTTATTTTATTTATCGCTTTTTGTATTTGTATTATACAGAACTGACATAATAATAAAGCAAGCAACATGATTTTTGCATAAACAATTCAACGAATATGCCGATTCCTCTTTTTCTATTTTTGTTACACCATCAGCAAAATGTTGGAACACTTGCAAACAAAACAAAAACAAGTAATTAACAAGCTGCGAACAGCAGAAAAACGAAAATGAACTAAAATAAAATAAAACGTAGCTGATAATCTCAGCAAAAAAACAACAAAAAATAAAAGAGAAAACTCAATTAGGCATTTAAAAAAGCAGTTAAACAAAAAACGGCATACGTGTAACGATATAGTGTACGGACATGTAAAAAAAAAACTATTTTAAGGAAGTTTAAAGTTGGCATTGAATTATAATGTTGCGTATAAGCTATTAAGCAAAGTAAATTGCATAAGCTTAGTATTGGTTTTTTGTTTTGTAACAAACTAGTAATTGTTGTTTTATGACTTGCTAATGATATCGACTTATATAGTAAATGAATCTTCAGAGACTTTGTCAAACGGTCAATTTGTAATTTGAAACGAAAATTTTTATGTATACGATTCTGGAATGTAATTTGTAATTTTGGCCTGAGATGAATGAGTTTAGCTGGCAGCTTAATGAAACTCGGCGAATTAGATAATTAATATCACGATCCCATTTGATTATTAACAGACATTAAAATCACATTTAAAAGCCTTTATATTTTCAAATATTTTAAAAACGTTTTACAAAACTCGCCAAATGTAAGGGGTAAAAAAAAACTACGAACATGTGCTTAATTAATAAATTATCGAAGACTTACTCAGCTTTTCGTGAATTCTGTAAATGGTCGGTATGGAAGCCACGCCCTTATTTACGCAATGGGATTCCAATTAGGAGCTCTTGTAAATTTCTTACTTTTCTACCAGCAACAATAATAATGGCTACATTTCCTTTCAGCTGAAAATGTTTCAAAGTTTTTAAATATTTGTATGCATTTATTTTACGCGCTCACAGTTAGTTTTGTAAAATGTTCTCTTCTGTTTTCCAAGCCAAAAAATGCCGATTTGGTTATAGTATTTGCAGTGCACAGCCGATGTGCAGTGTTATGTTTAGGTAAAAACAACATTGCTGGCAATAACAAGAACTCACACACTTACATCCATACAGCCATACACAAGCAATCACTGGCAAACAACAGTTGGTGTGCAATTAATTTAGCAAATTGTTTGCTCAGCACAAATAGCCACACAAAACAAGCCAACAACAAACACATGCACAGACACACACTACACACTACACACACACACGTTTGGCTGCCACATGTGGCAAAAATATATTTGCTTGAAGTTCGAGTTGCAAGCAGGCGCACATTTCCCCCCTTCAGCACCCTGCCGCAGTGGCTTGTGCAGGCGCACTAAACAAATACAATTTAACTTCCACTTTCAACACATCAACTCCAACACCCTCTTCTCTCTACCCCCTCCTCCTCCCTCTTCCTCCTCCGCACGTTACCCCCTCAGCTGATAATGGCCAGCAGCCAAGTCAATTAGCGATGCCGCTCCCCAGTTTCAGAGCTCGTTTCAGGGCGCATTCAATTAAAGTTCCAAACCCCCCCCCCCCCGACTAGCAAAAAAAAAAAAGTTCCCTCATTCTCGCACACAACTCTCGGTAAGTTTGTTTCGTGCAACGAATTATTGCGAGAGACATAGAACCAAATTTGTGTTGCCGTCAACTTATCAAACTGACAACTGACCAAGAGGGTGGCTACATACATATATACATATATTTGTACATACATACAAAGATGTATAAGAAACAATAAGAATAAAATCTGCTATTCCGGCAAAAAGTCAATTTTTGTACATTTATGTGCAATCAATCTTATCTATTCGAAAGTGCCAAGTGCATTGAACTGTATGCAGCAGAGAGCATTCAGAGAGGGGGATAGCTGGACAGGTGGGGTGTTTCTATCAATAAGCCACATGCCAAATGACAACGATAAGACGCACACGCATACATATTCTGAATGCAACAAAATAAATGCACACGTGCTTATCAGCTGGAGTGCAGCACGTGCTCCGGCTCACCTGCAAGCCTCAACAGAGCTGAGCTTGGACCAAGCTGGTGAGACGTTTAGCTTAAAAGCAGCTGGCGGGACAGAGGCAGAGACAGAGACAGAGACAGAGGGAAACAGTTTGCAGTCAGACACAACACCCAACGCACAAGCAAAAATGCCAAGCACAACAATGAGGCAACAACTAATGCTGCTCCTGATTGCCGCAATGGGTAAGTGGCTGAAAGAGGCTTAAAATGGCACGAAAGTCTACCAATCTACAAATTACAGCATTGCAACTATCACAAGCCTGGCTGCTGAAGCTGCCCAAGTTGGAAGATCTGGCGGAGAAAATGGATGCGAAGCAGCATAAGGAGGCGCTCAAGAAATTGGATTTCCTTAATTTGTTCGCGGAGAAGAAGGAGAATGAAATGGAGAAAATCAAACAGTTTTTCGAAAACAAGAAGCTCAAAGAACTCGAATTCTTTGAGGGCATCAAGGAAAAGGAGATGGCGAAACTCGAGGATAAGATCAACAAGAAGAGCAGCAAGAAGCAAAAGCCCAAAACAACCACCGAATGCTACAGGGATCACTATACCGCCAAGCCGACCTATGCCGAAGATTCGTACGAGGAGCGCTACAAGAAGCAAGACGAAGAGGAGGAAGAAGAAGAAGAAGAAATCCAGCAACCCAAAAAAATAGTCAAAGAGAAGCCATGCGCCTGCAACGCAAAGAGCGGCTACAGTGCCTACAATGGGTATGCGCCCACTGCGTACGATGTACGCGAAGATTACGAGGAGGGTATTCGCTATTTTACATAGATCCCTGCACACATTTAAATGTACATAGTTAATAATTTACTGTAAAAATGTCTTAAATTAATAAAAATAATAAGATTTTCAATTGTGATCGATCGTTTCTATATGCCTAATATGGATACAACAGTAACATTCTGAACTTTTTATACAGAACTCTTTTACTGTTATGTTTCAAGCTTTCGAACATTTTTGTTAATTTCAATCAAATCATTCTTAAAGCAATAAGGAAATTCTGTTTTCATGAATTTCAGAAAATAAACCACAGAGAGAAGCACCAAATTTGAATTATATACATGCCTTGCACACACACAGCTCCCTCTCCACTTCGCAGCGCACTACCACATCTCTTTTACCAATATGTTATAAACATAGAAAATGGGGTGTTGATGCCTCTTTTGCTGCTGCTCCTATTTAAATAAACTCACATGTTGCATAATTATATTTTTTTTTTAATAAATATCTTGTGAAAATACTTGCGCATAGCCAAAGTGTGTGTGTGTGTGTGTGTGTGTGTGTATGTGTGTGATGGTGGGTGGGGGACTTGGGGTGCGGGGAAGAACACACTTCTATTTAATATTTGTCTTGATGGCTGCATATGATTTGCATATAAATTGAATTCCTAGGTTTTACCAGTTGCGTTGCCCCATTCCAGTCTTTTATGTAGACAGCCAATATTTTACACATTTTATCGTACCACACACACACATACACACCAAACATACCCAATCATACACTCAGATAAAAACGCTACTTTGTTAATTAATGAACTTCAACTCTAGATGGAACTAATTATATTTTAATTTGATTTGAATTTCTTACTTTTTAAGAACGCAACAATGTGCATAACCAAACTAACATTTATTTAAATATATGGTCCCCATTTATTTTCTTTCAGTGTAGAGCTGGTACTCCAGAGTCATCCGCGACGGTTCTGTCATCGCGACACTTCATCAAAGTTGTCAGCGTCGGCAATGACACATTGTGCCCATTTTTTGTATAAAATAAGGAAATACCACACAGCCATCCCCTCAACCTAAAGGCAGTCCCTGTCTCGCTCGCTCTCACTCTGTGTGTGTGTGTATGTGTGTGTGTGTGTGTGTGATTGTGTCCTTCTCTGAGCACATATCACAACGCCGCAAAGTGGTTTATCCTGTCGTTAGGGCAGATAACGGCAAACAATACTTACATTATAAGAGGAAGTGCTGACAAAATCGAAGCGGAATTGGAAGGCTACTCCGAAATGCACTTTTCTGCACAGGTGTCAAAGCTACGCTTATAATTTAAAAGCAACCTCGGTCCATTGATTTTATTCATACAGCAAAGCTGCATTGCAAATCATTGCGTTTAAGAATCACTCAAATCACCAAAAGAAGAATTGTAAAACAAATGTAATTATACTTGTAGTACTTTATACATTTACATAAAGATATTCACGCTATTGATCGGTATAGATTTAATAGTCAGAATTTTGGATTTCCCATTTAATAGCTCAGTTGGAAAATCAATAAGATCCATTATTGCTTTTTATGGCCAGCAATTATAGGGCAGTTCCACAGTTAAAGCTATACATTGAATAGCGCAGAGGGGTGGCTCGATATTTGGGGTAGGGATATGCGTACTTCTATTAGCTTATTTCTCACATTGTAAGTAGATTAGCTGCAACTGGCCAAAAGGACCTCGATGCGCCCCAAGCGACTGTTTGCAGTCCCCAACATAATCAGAATTTTTGCGCCAAACTATGATTATTTTCCAATTGTGTTGTGTGCCATGTGAGGGGTAGATGGTGGTGGCAGGAAATGAGCTGGCGAGGGTGATGCGGGTGTTGGTGGGTGGCTAAGAACAGGGCTGAATACCTCGTCATTCCAGTCAAATGCTGCTCAAAACTTTGGAGAAACTTTCAGCCCCAAGCGGATGTCGGCAAGAAAATGGACAACAGACTGGCTATATGGCTACGAGTCGAAAAAATACTGATGACAAATCCCGACAGTTGCTTGACAACTCAACACCCTGTACACCCATCATTAGCTGAAGTTTTGCGGCTCTAAGCTACCGTTGCCTATATTTTATATATATTTACATTATTTTAAATTATATATACATATATATATATATATATATACACATATATATATGTTTAAAAACGATTTTATTGCATTAAATTTCTTACTCTGCTTAAATAGATTTAAGCTAATTAATTCGCTCTATTTGTTATACATTTTGATTTAAGCTAACGTAGCACAACCAGCTAGCAACTAATTTATAGGGTATGCCGCGCCCAAGAGCAGAATGGTTGCCCTTTCACCAGAGTTGGTCAAACTTTTGTGCAGCTTTTTGATAGCCCAATTTCTTTCATTGCTTGGCCACACTTTTTGTTGTTGTTGTTTGTTTTCTTCGTGTTCAACGTTTGTGAGGGAAAGGGATCCAATCTTGTTAATTTCGAGTAGCGGAGTGCAGACTGGGGAAACGTCTAGAGCTTTCCGCCTAATTTCAGTACGTCTGTCTTTTTTGGGGTTTCCAAGCCAAGCCCCAACTCTAATCTCACCCCCTCTTGCGCTATCTATGCTATCAATCCCAGCTTCTCTATCTATTTATCTAACTGTCCGATTGTCTGGCTGTCTGTTTGTCTGTCTGCTTGTTTTGGGTCACAAACACGCATGGTTTGCATGGGAATGGGAATGGGGATGGGGAAGAGGGAGTTGAATGTTGGGGAGTGTTCGGTGTCCCGTAATCGCAATTAAGATAATCAAAAAAGTTTTGACTGTCGACTGTCGAAGCGGTGTTTTTACTTTCGTCTGAAACTTGCGATTTTTTTTTCTTCAAACTTTTCTCCTTTTTTATGTGAGGACAGTGAGTTAAGGATGTTGGGCGAGGGAGACTACGGTGTGCCGCAGCGTATGCTACAAGTTTTTGGAATGCACCAAAAAACTGTCGTCTTAGTTGAAGTTGTTGTTGCCAAAGATGAGCTTGTGGCTTGGCTTGGATTTAATGATGGCACGAAAAACAGCAGAGATTACTATTGTGAAAGTACCCTGTAAAGTGGGATAGGAATATGTAAGTTTATTAATAATATATGGCAAATTGGGCGAAAGTTAAATCAGATGAAAATAAGAGTTGACAAACTTTAGCCAAGAAGATAGACAAAGTAAAAGTGACTGAGACAAAAGAGAGAGAGAGAGATTGAAGTATTAATTATGCTAACTGATACGTTAACTTTAAAGAGCAACGCAATTCTGGACATTTTGATACCTCATCTAGGCATTTTTTCGTCTACAGGGTACGTCAACTTGAGGAAGACAAAACTTGGTCCGGTCAAGATTGTTTGCAAGGATTTGTGTGGGTTTTTTTTGTTTTTGTTATTGCATACTTTGCGGCTATTACGAGCTAGTCTCAGCTTAAGTTTCAAGTTTTATTATTTTAAGAGAAACCAAAGCTGAAACAATAACCGAAATAAAAAGCAAGCTGTTTTTCTAGTGTAAACGCTGAGAAAACTTGCCAATTAACATTTGTGATGAACAGTGCGGAAAGGGTGGGCAGTCGTTGCAACTGAACAGGGTGGCATGCAGGCTTGGGGGATATAGTAACAACTATTCAGTAAATCAGACTGAGATTTGTACCAACTCATGAGGCAACGAATTCAATTCGAATCAAATCAAGCAACGCATATATTACAGTCGTTCAGGTGAAAGCTGGACAAGAATATACACACACACACACACATATACACAACAACCATTACACACACACACACACACACACACACGCACATGCATCGAACGGATGCAGCGTTTAGCAACTTCCGTAGCAAATGAAATGAAAAGCCCCAAACGAAGGTTAGACTTGGACACAGGCAAAGGCGACCCAACTCAAAGGAAATGCGAATCGACAGGCGACGAGACAGCGCACAGACGCAATATTACACAGCCCGTATCCCCATCCATCCTTTCCATACCCTTCGCTTCTCCTTGGGTCAGACAGAGCGTAAGAAGAAAAAGAAGCTGAACAAGTGAAAAGCAGATAAAGAAGAGTTAGACAAAGTGGCTAAGGGTTGCGACTGTCGGTCGATTGCCGATAATCAAAGGGCGAAAAACACAAAACAAGAGCGTGCCAAAGGCAAAAGCAATTGCGCGCAGGGTGGTTGCCTTTCAGGCTATTGCAATAATTTATATGTATAAGAAAATAAGTAGTCAATTTTTACTTTTACATTTATGCAGTCTGTGTTCTCATTTTCACTTACTTGTTAAATATGTTTTTGCTTTCAGCACTGTCTGCAGACATTTATACAAAATTCTTGATGGTAAGTACACAAACAAATCCCGCAGAGTAAAGTAGACTTAATCAACATCTCTAGACAAGTGCCGTATATGCAATCGAATAAAAGGGCTGTCATTATAATAACATCCATTCCATGATTATAGACTTCAAATTCAGCTTATAGTAGTTATTATAAAGCTTAATCATAATTAAACTATGTTGAAGATCAATATTCACCATATTTATTTGCAAATGATATCCATGTATAATTAATTTAGTTAGGACACTAAACGATTTTCAATTACAATTTGACAAAATCAACATTCTATTAAATATTAAGTATACGCATTTTATTTACTGTTTTAAGCAATTTAAGCAAATTATTATTATGAGTTGTAATTATCCATTTATCCCAAATTTGAGAGTACTGTTAGTGTAACTGAAACTGGAGTTAGTTTATTTTAGCACTAGCAGCACTTAAATGGAACACGAAATTTAAACCAGACCAGATCAGAAAACAAAGTACTTGGTATTATTTATGGCAGCTTTTTGGCCCAAGAGTGCGGGTGAGTGCTGAGTGTATTATAATCATAACTAAGAGTAAGAGGAGAAAGAGAAGCAGCAGCATTCATAATTGCAATTAAGAAAAGGAACCCTTCAGACACACACACTAAAGCGAAAGCAAACAAAATTCCCAAACCAATTGAGCCACAAAAACCGCTTCGGTCAACAGAATTTTGAGCATTCACCTTCACTGCGCTCAGTGCAACTTTCACTTTAGCCCCATTTTCCCCTCAAACCGCCCCCCTCCCTTTCGCACTTTTTGTGGCAAGGTGTGGGGCGGAGGGTTAAAGCTATTGAAGCAAATGCGAAGTAAACAAATTAAATAATGTTAATAACGAAATCTTGCTTTCAACATAAACAGCAAATATGCAAATGACTTTATAACATGGAAACCTGCTGAGCGCAGCTCGTTGCCAATTACCCGAGGCTTGGTCGGAAGGGTCGGCATTAGTGGTGGGAGCGAGGGGGAGGGGGAGACAGGGCTGTTAGTTAGGTAAGTGTATACTAACTGATTTCGATTTTGGGATTGGCCAGGACACTCAGAACACGTGCCAGCTATGCAAATACAATGGGTTCAACACTGACTGCAGCCAAAAGAGATGTAAGCTGTCAGATGAGAGAAATGGCAGATAAACAATTGAAGAACATTATTTGTCGCTGTTGCTGTTCTTGTTAAATCAGAGCCAAAACAATAAGCTGTCAGTCAATTTGCATAGATTTCCTTGTCGATCCACAAAGAATATTGCTTTACACAGCTGGATGAACGTAGTAATCAATACGTAGCTACCCGAAAGAAGCAGCACAATTCAAGTCTTTAAAAAAACAATGATGAAAAAGAAAGTGCTGAAAAGCAGAAATAAAAGAAATCTGCATTTTTCATAATCTATAAAATGTTGTCAGAGTTGGAATGTAATAAATTCAAATATTTTAGGTAAACTGGGCGCATAATGTCAACGACTATGAGAGCAGTTTATGGGTAGTATAATTTTGTCATGGAGTTTGCAATGCATTGAAGGAGACGTCTCCGAAACCGTAAGGAATATATATTCTTGACCAGCATTACTAGACCAGTCGAGGGTACTTGAATTCGTGCCACTTTTATGGTAGCTAAAAATGTGGACCTGTTTCATTAATGCCAAGCCACGAGCAAAAGCGAATTATTTTTCTACATCGGTTTGTCGAAGTTATTAAATTGGACAATTCGTATATGACATAACATTTTCATCAGTGGCCGCTTTAATCCTCGGGTCAACAAAAACGATTCAAGACATGTCCTGGTGTCATTATATTAGTTTCGAGTACGGAGACAGTTGCAATCTATTGCATTTTGCTGAGTGCTTTTGTGCTTTTGACGAGCGACTCGTAAAATCCACTTTTTATATGGCAGCGAATTGCATTTTGATATTAAGTTTATTTATATGGACACACACAGACATATTACCTGCTCTAATCCTTGGTACATAGAAAATGCACAGAGTCCAAGGACTGGCGAAAGGGGCGGTTTGGGATCTCTTTCTGTTGCGAGCCCGATGCGCGTCAGTCAGTCGAGTGTAAAATTAAAAAATGTCAACAGAAAATTCCTTTGGCATCTCTTCAATTTTGTGTTATACAAAATTTCTCGACTCTTGTTTGTGGTTGTTGTTGCCTTTTGCAATTATCAGATATTGAAGCTACACTCAGAATAAATAAACAATTAAGAAAATAGCGAAATATTTTAAACTAGTTGCTTTAAAATAAAAAGTTGTCTTTAAATGCAGAATTTTAGAATAATTTGTATTGTTGGGGGAAAGCGCTACTTTACTTAAGAAATTGAAATCGTGAATATAGAAATAAGGTTTATAAACGAAATGAAATTATAGGGCAAATATTTTTTTGAGTGGATAAGTGTCCTGGTTCAAATATTCAATGCGCTTGCCTCCAAACATATCCCGATCCCGACGTCCCCGTACGCAACTGGTCATAATACCATGATGGACAGGTAAACCATAAAGCCGTAAAGCCAGAGAGGCAAGAAAGTCCGACCGTGAAACAAATCTCGACTATTTCTCAAGTTTTATAGTCAGCATGACAAATCGCATGAGTCCCTAAAAAAAAGGACAATACAAAAAGGTAGAGCCGGGTATCTGCGCTGGTCGTGCAAGGGGGAAGAGGGAAGTGAGCGGGAGTGACAGCATCTCAACTAATGTCAAAATTCAATTGGAATTGACAATATTTGCTCGGAAGGCAAACAAAAACAAATAGAAAATAATATTATGCAAATGCAGAAAGTCAAAAGCAAAGTGGACCACAGAATCCCGAGAGAAAGCTGAGAGTAACTGAGAGATTGTAACTACGCAATAAGGGGTGTTGGGGGTTAGGGGCGGTCTAACTGAATTGAGGGTTGTTATACACTACCAAAATTTTTGCTCTAATAATATTCAAAGTGAAATTTCGATTTCAATTATTATATAAAAGAAATCTATTTAGTTGTAATCGGGTTTTACTTTGGAGCTAAGCTTAAGTAATACTATTCAACACTTTTAATTCACTTTCGTATTTCAAATCAAAACCCAATCAATTGCAATTCAAAATTCTTTTTACTTTTAGTTTGTATATAGTTTGTTTATACCAAGCTTTTGTACAGTGTAAACAACCCAAGGTTTGAGTTTTTTTTTTTTTTTGGGTGGGTTTCTTCGCATTCTTATCACATTACGTAACAGGCCGCAGACTTGAGTTCGAATAACACACAAAAACTAGAGGGTAGCCCCTTCATATGTGCGTTGTTGGGGGTTGTCAGTGTGTGACGAAGGGGGTTGGGGTTGAGGGTTTGCTTTTCGCATACAATTCCTGGCGGGGGGTTGCGAATGCGGATACACGCATCAACATTCATTTAGTTTGCAAAAGATGCGGCTTCCCGATAGCAGATAGCTGCAAAAACATTTTCATTGTTTTCCCCACATTTTAATGTCCTTCTTTAATTTTTCCAAAAAATGATTTTAAAATGCAAATTTTCCTTCGTACAGCGTTGGCAGATAATCAATAGAGGATAAGACTTTAAGAATGATGCTTTACAAAATTGTTCAAAAGCTTTAAAATAGCAAAAGTCAAAGCTAAAAATAGTATTAGAAGAACACTGGAGAAGGGCGATTCAAAGAGAAAAAGGCTGAAGCAAAGGAAGGACAGAAGCGTTCACATTTCGAATGGTAATTTGTCAGAAAAGAGGGGGAGAGAGAAGATATTTGATCATCACGATAATATTTTGCTGTTTTATTTGCAATCAGCTTTTGCAAATGGTACTTACATACAAATTAGTTCGTGTATAAAAAACTCTTTAGTTATACGTGTTATTAGGTTTCCAACATTCAGACAAGAAATATAAAAATCAGACTGTTGGTTTTTTTTTTATTTATAGTGACAGCAATTCGACACTGGTCTAAAGGTGTACATAATCTTTGACATGGTTTTCTTATTTCTCGCTTCAGTTCTTCACATCTTTACTTCTTGGTTTACATCTTTGAAGCGACTCTTCCAATCGATTATGTAGATTCTCGTGCTTAGCTTATTTAGCTTAGCCTTATTGACTGTTTGCTTTTATTCTTGTTCTGCTTCTAACGAATCGCGTCTCACTTGCTCTTAATGCTTTGCAGATTCTTGATTATTAACCCCTTGTGTGCGCTTAACCCTCTTGCGTATTATATTTGTAATCCAGTGTTGACCATAAAACATAAATGAATTTCCCGCCTAGCGCTGTGTCATAATTTTCAATTTGTATACCCAGTATTAATATCGATTGTGGCCGACAACAAACTGAATAAACTGTATCTCCGACCAAATCATACAAGTGGGGGGAAAACGACATAACAATAAAATTTTTACGCCACCATGGCGCTCTAACCCTTTTAGACGGAGAGCAAAGCGGTTGGGGTGGGGTACAAGAGTTTTAGCAAAAGCAACAACTACCCCCAATGCACGCGTCCCCATTTTTTGGCCGTTGTCACTTTAGACACAATTTAAGTAAGCGTAAAACTGCAAATTGCTGCTGGGCAGCTGCACAACCCCGCCCCATCCCACGAAACCCTTTCAGACATGACGCGACAGGAGACCGAAGGCAACTTTCGGATCTGAGCCACAATAAATTCAACTAGCACGCGTCCCGCACTGAAATGCACTGGGCAACAGGAAGTGCACGGAAAGAAAAAACGAAGATTTATTTCTGAAAGTTTAAAATTTCTTAGATCCCAACTTCTTCCATAATTTTCAAGTAGGATTTTGGAAGTCTTCAATTGCAAGCATTTTTTTCATTCTTAGCTTAGAATTAGGCAACACATCAGCTGAGTACGAAACTTACATTAAGTTAGATATTTCATCTTAATCAAGGGAAAATATTTAAAAATCATTTAAAATGATTTGGCAACGAAAAGCGGAATTCAAACCTCAGTTTCGGACTCATAATAAGTATTTTAGTACTTACATCTTCTAATTCGAGCAAATTTATATGCTTTTTGAGACTTCGTGTGGTCATTTTAAGTTAGTAATTTAATAGTGCTTATTAAAAGTATTTACAAATTCTTTTATTCAAAATCTACTCACATTTTTCTTGCTGTGTGGTAATGCGCAAATGTGAAAATAGGAATGGGCAGAAGCAACTCGAAATTTTTGGACATTGTCTCATTGTCACGCTTCTTTCTGGCCCAGACGCTCTGCATAATAAGATGACAACCCTCGACGACTCTCGACCAAAGTCAAGTTTCCCCAGACGCAAATCAATTCATCATAATTTAGCATAAATTTATGCGATTTAAAGCGCAGATAGTGAGAATCTAGAGAAGAGACTGGTATTCAACTTGTAATCGCATTAGTTGCATATTTTATTGCTTTGACACAATGTCAGGTGGTTGTTGTTGTCAGGTGGCTGTTGTCAGCCACATCGGCAAGTGGAAGAAGAAGAAGAAGATGAACTGTGTTGACATGTGTTCGTGCCAGACGTAAGAATCATGCTTGACATCTTGTAATAGCTACGGCAAGATGACGCTGCAACGTTAATAGGATTAAAGCTTGTGTGTGTGCGCGTACACATAGCTATAGCTATAGCTATAGCCATAGCTACTGGTAATGACTAGTAATGATGCTGCCATGACGATGTAGGCAATCGTCGAGCAAGCATACAACTTGTGATGCACAAATATTGTGATGCACAATTAATAAAAAATGATTAAGAAAATGGTAACAGATTTAATTGCACTAAGCTTTTATATTTGTTCACGTAATATTTTTAAGTTTTATAAAAATAATACTCAAATTCTTGGAATGCCACAATTTGTGCCACTAAAATTGTAAAGATATTTCGTAAATTTTCCAATTTGTAGTACACATTTGACAACGACTTAAATAGCTAACAGCGCGGAAAACAGAGCATATCTGTAATATACAGCACATACTCCCCCACCAACGCCCTACCCATCCCTACTCCGAATTTCTCTCATACTCTGTCTGTCTGAGCAGTTGATTGGATGATTGTCCTCGCAGTTTCAGACCTTATAGCTTCAGCTTGGCTTAAAATTGTTGCCACCACTGAAACACACACGCTGAGCGAACGCTTTGATTGATGCGTTGTAACTTCGCGTAAAATTGCGCACCACCCAAAACCGAAAGCAAGACAGCAAGGTATACTTTTGTGAGGCAACGCGGCAGCTACTTGTGTCAAAGCCGAAACAGAGCCAAATAGGAAAGAACAACTTAGTTGAGGCACGCCGAAGATTATATGCTCTTACAGACCGTTATGGTAATTTGAGATAGGCGATTTAAATATCGGTTTCAAAAAGAGACCCATGTAACTAAAATATGTATCAAACAAAATTAATCATACATCATACCATATTTCGTTGACAGTGTATAGACACAGAGTCTGACTACAAACGGGAAGAAGCACTCAGGGCAGACGAACACAATTGTTTTGGAACACAACAGCTTTAAAAATAGGAAATTAAAATTCCAATAATAGCATTATCCGAGTGTCTGGCTGTGTGTGCTTATGTATGTGTATGTGTGTGTTTAGCCACTAAGTATGCTTTAACTCCTATCGTTCAATTTCTCTGTCTGTCTCTCACTCTCTCTCTCTCTCTCTCTCTCTCTCTCTCTCTCTTTTGCTCTTTAGGGTTTCTATCTCAGTCGTCGACGTGCGCTATAAAAATAAATTAAGCCACAAATTGCAATTTAATTTAAGGTTTACTTCTGCCAACGACCCTAAGCGACTCCCTCGCGAATCCCAACCTCTGCGTCTTGCATCACTTTTGTACACACCCCGAACCTGTGGCCATATTAAAATATCTTGCCACATATTTTGGGTTGCCGTAGCTGCTGCGTAGGTGTCGCTGCTGCTGCTGTCCGCATACACATGTTAAACACCCCACTACACCTCCACTCCCACCCCCATTGCTTTCGCTTCGCCGTTTGTTGCATACCACTGAGCAAACTTGCGGCTGCTGAGGCACACTGTGTGTGTGTGTGGGTATTTGTGTTTGTGTTGAAAATTTATGGCATTGCAATTGCAAATATAATTAAAATTTTGAGCTAGCTGCGCAGCACACTTTTATTTAATTTTATGTTTTTGCTTCCTGCTTAATTTCTTTTGCCTTTTTATTCCGACACATATTTGAAATTAATTTATTGTAAGATTTAACCCATAAATCGAATTTTAAACTCGCCTTAAAATCGCCAACAGTAACTTTTCCCTCCAAGAGCGCAAACTAAAAAAAAGTGTTGCATACTTTTTAGCAGAGAAATGTTTGAAATTGAAAATGCAAAAGAGAAGCTTCCATTTCGTTTCCGCATGTATTGAAGCTATGCATACCTTATTTATAAGCAACCTACAAATTCACTAGGATATATGTTAATCGCATATTTTTCATGTTTTTTTTTTCTTTCTATAGTGCTTTATGAGAACGAATTCCATTTTGTATCCCATTTATAATTGACTGTTGTTGTTTCTGTTGTTCTAGTTGCTGTTGCTCGAGCATTTTATATCCGGAGTTTGCGAATCCAAAGATGATAATATACACGATAATGTACACGATTTCAACGCTAAATAAACTTGTTTCCGCTAGCTTGCGTGTGTGTGGTGTACAGTTGTTATTGTTGCTGTTGTGATTGTTGCTGCTCTTTGACTTTGCTGCTTCTTGCTTTCAACTTGGCAATTTTATGCTTCAATTTCCGTTTTGTAAAGCGTGCAACACTCGCAGCCATCACGAAGCGCGTCATTGCCAATTGAGTCGCCAGACAGCCAGACAGCCAGACAGCGAGACAAGGAAGACAGTCACAGAGAAAGAGAGAAGTGGGGAGATAGAGAGAGAGAGACATGGGGAACGAGACATTGAGGAAGCGACACTGCTATTCTATTTTAAGCTAAATTTCTTGTTTTCCTTGGTT
Source organism: Drosophila anomalipes (assembly GCA_035041615.1). Lineage (NCBI taxonomy): Eukaryota > Metazoa > Arthropoda > Insecta > Diptera > Drosophilidae > Drosophila > Drosophila anomalipes. Next base: position 41,500,337 of record JAWNKZ010000064.1, on the reverse strand, counting down.
GGTTTCCCTTTTTTTTTTATGAGCCACTGCGGTGGGTGAGGTGGTTTGAGTGCTACAGATCCTTTGTTGTGTTTGGTGGTTGTTGCAACTGCTCACCTGTGTGTTTCAGTGATCCAGTGAGTGTGTGTGTGTATCACACTCAACCGCAGCATAAACCCGTAGAATGTCAATGCCGCTTTTTTGCTTAGTTTTTACAACTGTCGTCCTTATTGACGTTTGACATTTGACATTTGATATGCTTTAATCAAGTATAAAAGCATACGTACATATCCTAAACAAAGGCAGGAGTGCCGGGTAGGATAGGGAGGTAAGTACCACACATAAAATGCCATGCAACATGCAGCGGCAGTAACAAACAGCAACATGTGGATATTAAGTTGACGGCAAACTTGCTAAATAAATAATGCACACTATTCGCAAATGGACATAAAACCAACGCACCACCGTGCACCATCTGCAGCTCCACAAATGGTTGCGACACCCTCCCTCTCTCTCTCTCTCTCTCTCTCTCATTCCCTCTTACTCTCTTACTCTCCTTCTCTCTCTTTCTACCTCCTGCCACATGGACTACGGCTTCGAATTTTGGCTAACTCAATCAGTCGTCTATGACCAAGCATCCATTTAAGGGGGCTTTTTTTATGGGGTAGTGGGCAGTTGGGGGGCACGGTGTAGGGCAGCTAGCAAGTTAAGCGGCAATCATCATTCGAACGACATGTTTTCCATTTATTTTTCCTCACAATTTTCGCTGCTGGTCCGTTCAATCAACTTTTTTGTTGTTAACTACACTTTGCAGAACTATATGCCACTTATATATTTATATAATTATTTTCTTTCTCTGTTTTTATGTATATATGTATGTACTTGATACATTTTTTCAGGCATTTGATTTACTGCATTTTTTTCTCCAGCACAAAAGTACATTTTAAAGCAGCATCAATTTTACTAAAAAAACGACAAATATTGGATACATAAATATTTGTGAATATCTTTTGCAAAAGGTATTATGCAAAATGCACATTACTAATAATATCGAAATGTGCATTTTGCGTAATAACTTATTGTAAATGTAATGTGAATCATACGGATTTAACAACTGACGCTGTGTCAGAAGGCACTGACTGAAAACTAAAGATAGGCTGACAGAGCACGGCCTTCAAATGGGGTATTGGGTGACTTGGATGGTTTTGGGTGGTCTGTGATGCGGTGTTCAATGCACCCCGGCCTGGTGGTGACTTTTCCAAGCGATAATTAATGAAATCAGACAGTGTGTGCGCGTAACAAACGCCACAAACAACGTGTCCATAGTCCATACACTCAGAAAAAAAACATGCACAACTTATTATGAAATTCGCCCCGCACACCAGAAATACATTTTGTATTTTATTCTTTGTAAAAATTAGTTCAATTGTATTTTGAATTTTTGTTTGAGGTAGATTTTTGTTAATAAATACGCAATGGATAATTACATTTTCCGACAAAAGTTGGGCTATAAATAAACTTATTTCTTTTTCGTAGTGCAGTTAGGCAAGTGGCAAGTGGACTGTGCTTCAATGGGCAAGTTGACCAATGTGTATGTGTGTGCTGTGTTGTGTGGTGAGGTGTGTTGTGTGGTGCTGTATGTATTGATGAGTGGCGCTGAATGCTCTTAACGAGAAACCGTTTTAATTGAGTTTGCATGTTTATGGCTGCTCTTACACTTGAGTAGTGGCAGCTGAGGGCTGTGGCTGCGACTGCGGCGACTGTTGATGCACTTTTTTTTTAACCAACAACCCATTGCCACCACCCACTGTCAGACTATCACCCCCACCACCAGCGCTTTTTAGGCTGCCCTTTGCACTGTGCTTCATATGCGCAATTACTTTGAAAGCAACTTGGCGGCCCACAAAATATCGCAGCTGCTTCAACACAGAGAAAGGAGAGGGGGGTATTGGGGAAATTAAGGTTCAGCCACATATTGTCATGTACAATAGCATCATTTGTGGCCTGAGGTGGTGTCGCCTCGGCTGCCACAACCACCAATTTTTGGGGGCAAGGACAACATCAAATGTAACCGCATGCTGCTCTTGCTTGGCTGATGAGGGTCAATGGTCCATTAGTGTGTATGTGTGTTGTGTGTGTAATGTGTGTGCCAGCCGCATGTGGCGCCCTGTTGCCCTGGCAACTTTTAGCTTTACAACAACAGCTGTGCGAACTGCTGTTTCAGCAGCACACACAGAGAAAAATGAAGAAAGGATATAGAAACTCGAACGAGATGTTTCTGAAATAGTTGTGCACATAATATTCTTTGACAAAGCTTATTTTCAATGTGTCCTGAGTGTGCTGAGATCAAAACTTTAACCAATTAGTTTTATTTTCACTGCGCTAAAGGATTTTCTGCGCTAGATTTACAAAATTTAGTTACGAATGTCTTTACATATTTTTTCAGTGCACGATGGTAACGGTGACTCAACTGGCAGCAGCTGGTTCATAATTATTTGTTGATTATGTAAATTTCAGGCCGAGCTTCCAAAACTCTATTAATAGTTGCCCCAAGTCGAGAGCTATACATATATTAATAATAATATGTATGAGGACCATGCACCTACCACAAAGACCTGCAGTCAAGCGCAGACTTTTAGTCAAGGCAAGAAATGGTGCACAAAGAGGGCACAATTGGAGACAGGTCTGGGGCGGGGGGAGTGCTGTGATGTGTTTGTGCAACAAAGCAAATTGCAGTAATCCATTTTACAGGCACATCAGCTGCTACTGGTGCTGCTGCGTCTCTGCGTCTGCATATTCTTCTACTTGTGCCATGGTGGCTGCCACCGCTTGTTGCAAGCTGCTGTTTGTTATCAAATAAAATGGATTTTTATTAGATTTTGCCTGTGAAAGGCGAAGATTTAAATTTATTTCTTGTTTTGCTAGCATCTTTGTTCGCATATTTATTTTTTGCTATTCGCTGTTTTTATTTATTTATATTTTTTATTACTTTATCTGTTTTTATTCCATGCTTTGCGCTTTGCACCGCTTTGTATCCAAGATTAATGAGGACAAAAAGGAAATCCGATGCAAAAAGAAGGAAAAACACTATAAAATAGAGGAGAGCTGAGTAACGGCCCTCTCCTCACCCCGTCCATCACCGCTCAACGTAATTCCGCTCCCTGTTCAGGGATTTCAACGGTTTGCGCTATTCCCTACAGACGATTGGGGATAATCTTTTATTTACAACAGTAAGAATTATAAAATTTAATAATGTTCTGAGTTTTATTGCGAAAATTTCATTTAAAAATATCAAAGCTTATAACGGTACTGAAAACAACAACGATTATCTAAAAAATGGCACAAAATATGGTAGAAACCGACCGATTGATCCTATTAAAACTATATGATATTGTAGCTCAATACTAATATGTTATTTGGTTTGTTAGGAGCACAATAACACGCATAACTGATAAGTTTAATGAGGATAAATTATTTAGCCCTACGGCGGCTATTCATATAGTGATTCGATCCGGAATAAGAGATTCATCACGATAGCTTCAGAAACGTGCGACTAGTTTGGAAAGTAACGAACATGGCTATATCTACTCGGCTGGTGATGCTGATCAAGATTATATATACTATGTGGGGTCGGAGACGTCTCCTTCAATGCGTTACAAGAACATATTTGACATCCTAGTTCATTTATATACTTATCTTTCTCCAATATAGGTTCTGTCGACCAAGCACACCTTGGCTCAATTGACAACATGGTGTTTGTGTGAATTTCGTGGAGTTCAAAAATGTGTATTGATTGTTTGTTGTTGTACATTTTGGTTTTAAACAAAGTGAAATAAGTTAGCGGCTGAACATTGGCAGATATCTCAATGTCAAATGGGCAGGCCAAACGCACTGTGTGAGCAGTAGGAAGGGGGTGAAAACCAAAAACTTTTGGCGTCAAAAGAGGAAGCACGGTCTGTAAGCACACACACACACAGAGAGGAGCTGAGGTTGTGGCAGCCATGTGGACAACGCCGTCGACTGTGACACCTTTGTGGCATATCAAACGGAACTATGCGGAACGAACACGTGAAAACACGCATCCAACAACAGCAAGAACCAAACAACAACAATGCCAACAACAAAACATGCCAGAGACAATAACTTCATCTGGCAAACGTGTAGAACCACACTAACAAAAAAAAAAAAAAAACAAAAGAAAAGATTGAGAAATTTCCACTCAACTAAGACATTTTCGTATATTAGATGTGTTATGTTCGAAATCAATTTAATTGAACTTAATTTTCCTTGTTTGGCAAGATTGCTTGCATTCAGAAACAGAGTCATTCTTTAAGCTGTTTCAGATATTTCTTCAATAAAGAACTTGATTACTTGGCATGAGATATTTATTATCACTTTAAGTATTCGAATCTCTAAGAACCCATTCTTATTTCATCTTAATATAAGGCAAAGTCAACGAGTATCTATTATGTAAGTTCGCAAATTAAGAAAGCCAACGCTTTCACTTATTTCAATTACTAATTGCTTATATTAAGTAATTTATACTCAACTCAAACATTGTTGCTGTTCATCATGCAATTTAATACTCAATCCTAGTATTCCATTCAGGTTGAATGTTCATTTGGTTACTGCGTATTTTCGCTGAGTGTAGCGAGCGAAAGGAGCTGGAGGAGGTATAGACAGGACGCACAGGAGGTAGCTGGAGTAGAACGAGGATTTTGTAATTTGATGCCAGGATGCCGAAGTTGCGGCGGGTGTATTGGGGGGTGAGGTGTCGGGGTTGGGGTTGGGGGTTGGTGAGGCATACACAGGGCATAATAGGCGTAAACCGGAAGTTAAGTGTAAAAATAATAATAAAGGTGTGTGTGTGTGTGTGTGTGTGTGTGTGTGTGTGTTTTGGTGTGTGTCTATGCCTAAGTCTTGTTGTTATTGTTGCTGTTGCAATTGTTGGGTCACCCCATCCGTACCGCCCCACCCCTTACAGCTTACACCTTATACCTTAAGTCCCTCCTTGCCTATGTGGCCCGTAGTTTTGACTTTTGCTTTTCGCCGCTTGCTATTGAAATTTATATACATGCCTTATTTGTGTGTGTGTGTGGGTTGGTGTGTGTGTGTGTGTGTTTGTGTGTGCCTTCGTTTAGGGTAAATGTCTCCCCAAGGATAATTCGGGCATGAAATTACAATCGAAGTGATGCAAAAGTGTTGGCGCCTTTTGTCTACCATTGTTGCGACCCGCAGCAGCAGCAGCCCCAACCACAACAACAACAATGGCCATTAAGTTGAGCAACAACAAAACAGTAACAGAAAAAAAAAAATAAAAAAAAAATGTTTATAGAAAAAAGTAAATGGAACAATGGCACACCAAAAAAAATTCATAGAAGTCTTTGCCTTTTTTTTGAGTCAGGAATTGAGTTCCTGGGGAGAGGGGGCATTGTCACGCCCACAGGTAAGCATAGCGGCACTTGAGCAGAGTCAGGCAGTCTCATCTCTATATCTTTCTCTTTTATCATTCGTCTCGAAGCGTGAAAAAAATGCCGTAAATAAATAGCTTTCGTTGTTGGTAAATTTTTTTGTAAGCATCGCCGGACTTTTTGTGAATAAATCTGGGCTTAGGGATTATTTGAGGAATCCCAAACATCCTAATGTTAGTATCTCTCTCTTTCTCTATCTCTTATTACAATTTGATGTTGCATTTCTTTTTTGTGTACCGTTCTTAAGCGGGGCACAACCTAACTAACGCTCCTAGTTTTATAACGAAAAAAGGCATGCTTTTCAATTTGCCCATACAATTTGTTCGAAACACATAAAAGTTAAGACATCTTTTTAAAAGAATTCTTCAAAAGAAATAAGTCCAGCTCCAACTTCGAATTTATATACGATTGTCAAGCATCTTTCAAAACAACTTGGGCAACATTTTTATACTATATATATTTGGAAACTGTGAAAAAGTTGTGCCAAATCTTGTGTCGATTATACTAGAGCCCCCAAATATGGATAGAGATCTGGAAACGCCAGCGGTCGAGCACGGAAAAATTGCAATTTGCTTAACGCTTTTTAATTTTTGCTTTATTGTGCGCAAGTTATTGTCGCGACCCGTGTGACTCCGGGTCACATCCTGAACATGAATCATCCCCATATTGCACACTTCTACCTGTGCCCCAGCCCCATCCCATCACATCACATATAATTTGGTTGTGTTTCATTTTCCTCCCTATCTCCCAATTCCAATTCGCAACAGTTTCCGTGACGTACGCGTTTTTCCCCCTTTTCTGTCGCTTCGTTTGCAGCTTTTGCTGTTGCTTTTTTAATATATTTATACGGTCATATTTCTGTGTTTTCTTTCATTTTAGCATTTCCAGCATATAACATCTATCTTGGCAACATACACGATTCGAGCTATTAACGCATATCCTCCGAGGAAGGAAAACCGGAGGGATGCATGGAGTCCTAAGCTGAACCATTCTTAGTCTGACAATTGTGCGGATAATCTTTTTCGATCCGACTATATATAAGAGGTGTAATACAAATAAAAAAGTCAAATATAAAGTATTATAATAATAATAAAAAGGTAATGTAAATATAATAATAACAATATTCATAATTATAAATATAAAGTTGGAAGCAACAACACCACTATACGTAACTATAGTTAAAGCATTCTAAATATTTAGATTAACAAAAAAATACTAAAATACTAAAATAACATAACATAACATAATATAAAATAAAACAGACGATCCTGTAAACTTAGTTTACTGTTTCTGTATTTTAAAACGGGTTTGCACTTCTACTTTTTTGAAATGTCTTTCTTAATAATAGAAAAAAATCGCCTCATTTTTTTGATTACCAATTTAGGGCAAGCCTCTCTAAATAAAAAATATTTTTAATGAAATTTGAAATAAAGAATTGATGTGATGAAATTTTCGCAAATTCAAACGTAAAATGTAATGTACATTTGAAACCTCAGATCCCTTTAAAAATAGACGCGTGGATAATTTTAGTGACTCATCAATGACACATGTGACCCAGTGCCAGAATGCAACAGTATGCGCGTACGTACATGCATGTGTACATTTATATATTTATATATAAAATCACACATGAACACAAAAATCAAATTACGACCTATTTTTCGGTTTTGCTAAAGCACCCCAATGCCAAAACCCTCCTCCTTTGTAATCAGCTTCAGATACAAAGGAATATGTATATATGTATATGTATATATAAAGCCATATTGGGTATCAACCCCCCAGTTGCACTAGGTTGGAGAAGTACCCGGCCCCCCCATCCATTACAGCTACCCCAACCCCTCTGCACTGATGCACATACATAAGAAATACAGACACATACACGCGCGCACACACACAGAGACGTAGCGAAAGTCTATAAAAATCCACAAATAAAATGTCATTTGCCTGGTACGTGACTGGCATCTACTTAGAAACTAAATTAAGGATAACATTTGAAAAATTTGCACAAAATAAAATCAAGTCGGGAAGGGGGCTAGATAGATCCTCGCTGCCCTCTCCTCCCCATTGCAAGCTCTCCCTTCGTTAGCTATGGCTTAAGGCACGAAGACGACTAGACACATCAGAAGCAGGACACGAACCGCGACACGATGTCCTGAATGCTTAAGTTTCCGAGAAATAAAAAGAAAGCCAGATGTGAAGTTAGTACGCTTAAGATTAGTATGCACGACTTGGAGATACCCAAACATTATGAAACAATTTGCCAATAAAGCTGGTGGTACAAAATGTATTTCTGTCAAGCATCGATTGCAATATTCGAAATATCTAATTTAATGAAGTTCATATTCAATTTAGTTAGATACTGCTGGTTTTTGACTCTAACCTCTACCTTTTAATATAGTAGATGGAAATACATTTATTTCTAGTAAAAAAAAAAACAAAAACAACATGAGTACCCCATTTCTCTGATTACAGGGAATTAAAAAATGAATGAAAAAATAGAAATAAAATATACACAATAATTTAAATTGCTTTACAATGAAACCCAAAAATGTCAATGGAGCGACGCGTTATTTGCCTTTTCTATTTATTCTTTAGAAGCAACAAACCCCACCCAGCGCCTAGCACCCAGCACCCAACCCCCCAAACCCTAACAGTAGCCATTACCACCCTCTGAAGGCGTTCTGGTTGTTAGTATGCAAAGTGCCGCCTTTGCATTTCTTTTTTGTTGCTAGTTTTTCGGCCACTGCTTTTGGCTTTTCCTTTCTATTTTCTCTCGTTCGGCACATTGAAAAGAAGTGGATAATAAAGTCTGGGTCATTTACATGCGTCCGTTTGCACTCGTCTGCCATGCAAATGGACCACAGGCGCCAGGCGCCAGGCGTGTGAGTAATGAGGTCTGCATGTGCAAGTTTGTCTGCCAAAACTGCGACAGTCTCCGGCATTCCATCACAGTAATAGCTACCAGGCAACCGACTCATCTGCAGCGAGTAATATTAAGAGTTTGTAAGCCAACTATTAGCTGGCCTTAAAATAAATAGAATAATCTCTTTGACTCATCGCATCGAGTGCGGTTTATTTTTATATATTTTTTCTCTAAACTATAAATGGTCTCGCTGAACTGTAAGCTATTTTCTCGCTACTTGCTACTCATTTTAAATATTTCCTTTATTAACTTTCAATCACATTAAATTTAGTTTTGTATACATATACTTGGTAAATCTATTTTCTTTCCTTGCCAAAACTTACAGTTCACAAAGTATTACACGTTGGTTACTTGTTCGTTGCTTTTAACTCGTGACTTTACGCAACAACTGCTGTCATTTTCGGCAGACACAATTGACAGTAATTGAATATGCAAAATCGGTTGATGAAAACAGTGCAAAAGAGGGGGATGAGGATGGGAATAAGAGTTGAGCTAGTAATTGTTGATGTTTACTATTGAGAAAATCCGCTCAGCGGACGTTGCCAGACAGGGCCAAATTACGATAAGTGTGTGTGTGTGTGTGTGTGTGTGTGTTGGTTGATACAATTGATGATTGGTACATATGAGCACGAGTACTAAGGCATGCATAAAAAGTTCATTAACCGCCTCGAATAACTAACTCGCTCCTTGACAACGAGCGAGTGGCAGGGCAAGAGAGTGGGAGAGTGAGAGAGATAGCTGGATTTGAGCTTGTCTTAAGACTTGTAAATGGTCGATTATAAGCTGCTGACTCATAGCAACATGTGACCGGCAAAAAGTGGCTGACGGCGTTGCCGAAGTGGGACAGCCTTAACTCGTCCGATTTAGTACAAGCAGCAAACAACAGCAACAAGGATGTTAACACGTACGCCCTGTGCTAAATATTTTAACAGGATTTGCAAAGTCAGTGGCATAGTACTTAGTAGATACAACCACACAAACACTACCACACATACACACACAGCACATAGCACACCACCACCAACACATTTGCACTGCATTTAAAAAACATTTGTGGATTTTATGCTCAATCATCATCAGGATGATGATCATGTGGATTCTTGAAATTCCCTGCACGCTTGTATATATTAATAAAAATGCATTAGTTCACATTTATTTTTGGACACAAAACGTGTTAAAGTAAGCAAACTCAACATCCCTCCCCCTCCTCCTCCCCCACCAAGCAACTTTCTGCTTCCCGGGGGGCAGCTTGAATCAACCAAAAAAAAAAAGAGATTTGAAAGAAGAAGAAACCACCGGTTGTGGTGCGAGTGTTAGCTCTCTATTCATTTAAAGCATTTGCAACTTTTACTTTTGCTGGGAACGTTTGAAAGCAAAATAATGTACATGAGAACAGTTCACTCCCCCCCCCCACCGCCCTGCTCTGACGACCGAGCGGGGACAATATAACTAGTGTCATGTGGCCAGAAAAACTCATCGCACACCACGCCACCCATCTACACACCCAGCAACCACCCATGCGACCTGTGAGCACTTTCGCTCTCGCTCGTAAATTTTAGATATTCGTAGCACGTGCAAATTATGTACAATAATAAAAACAAAATAACATAGGGATACATAGATAAAAAGAGAGCAGAAAAGAGCAGAAAACACAGCGGAGCGAAAGCAAGTTGATGACAGGAGAGAAAGCAGAGTATCTTCGCTATGATGTTCTCGATAACGTTCTCAAATCGAATACCCTTGCGTACGTACAACTTCTACTTCTTTAACTTTAACCCCTAACCTCTACTGGAAACTAAGGTATATAAGACTGTTAAAACTCATTACTCTTATTTTTTTGTGTCATTCCAAAAACATTTTTAAGTTTGAAATACGAATACTCATCTTTCCATGCATTACACATGTCGTGCCAAAATCATATTACCCTTCAGCAAGGGTATAAGAATGAGTTCAAAAAAAAAAGAGAGAGAAAAAAACAGAATCTTGTAGACAGATGTACTACACTACAAGTACAACCTGAACTCAGGATACGGGCCATAGAATTGCAAACAGTGCTCACAAAAAAACAAACAAAAAAACAGGGTCGGCGACAGATAGACAAACAGACAAACGGAAAGACAGAGAGATAGACAGTCGAGCAGCTGAGGGATGAGTAAGTTGCGGAATTTGTCTGCCTGGCTGTCAGACAAATACATAAACATGTCTGCGCCTAAAAGTCTGTTGCATTTTTTTATGCTCGCCTCTAAAATACATACAAGACATCGTATAAAAAACTTTCGCCTCAATATTGATTTATTCAGCAAATTTGTACTTTAGTCAAGCTTTAACTTAGTAAATGTCGAAAATGAGCCTAAACTACAAAATACTATATCTTTGTTGTACTTTTGTTGTAACCCTAAGCCATATTTTGAAAGCTTATATTTTTAATTGGTTCTTCCATCTAACTTAGAATATGTATTATGGAATATTTTATGTGATTATCATTAAATTATCGAATTCTTTATAAGATTGAAGACATGAATAAAATCTTTCGACAATACTATAAATATAGTCTACATTCTAATAATCTCATGAAATGCATATATTATGCTACTTATCCTTTTAAAGAGCTATAACATATAATATGTATATGTACGCACTAACTAATATTATATGATCCATTAAATAATCTATGAAAAATACAATTAAATTGATATATTACGAAGTTTTGATGAAGTTCAAATCATACTTACAGCTATTAACAGTCATTTAAGTTAGTTGCAATGTAACAAAGTTCTTCATAAAATAAAACAAATTTGAATTTACAAGCTTTAAGAAAAGTGAAAAATAGGTTTGCCAAGAGTTGAACCCGCCTGAAGGTAATCATTAAGAGTTTTTGAGCATACTGCGTGGAACAAATTGTGTCCCAGAGGTGTCGCATAATATTTAACACCCAGTGAAGTTCACGCTTATCGCTTATCATTAGCAGCTTGCCAACATCATCATCATTGTCTTGGGCCACTTTTTCGGGAGCCCCACACACACACACAGAGAGAGAGAGAGAGAGAGAGAGAGAGAGAGAGAAAGAGAGAGCGATAACGATAGCGATAGAGACAACCCACAAGCTGTTGTTGGTCTACAATTTATAATTGCGCCCCATATTTTGTGTTTCCGTATTTTAAGTATGTACTTCCGCCCAGTGTTTGTTTCACGTTTCATAACCATAACAAATTATCTCAGGTCATCAATTATGGGTGCGAGACGGCAACTCAAGAGTCTGCTTTGTTTTGTTCAATTCTCTTGCGTTTTGTACTTGTTTTACATTTTTTTTTTTTTTTTGGTTTTTGTTTTTTGTTTTTGTTTTTGGTTTTTGGCAGTTGAGCAACTTTGGTGATATTTTTATTGCTTTCATTATGATTTTATGTGGCGTGAGCACGTTCTACATTCCAATTTAGTGGGTGGTGGTCGTGGGGAGTAGGAGGGGTCAAAGGTGAGTTTGACAAAGAGTAACTTTTCCGTATTGAGTCAACGCTGACGCCCATTTGTCTAACTGACTACTCGGGGTGCTTCACTTGGCTCTTGGGTGTTAATAATGTTATCTTTTATTTATGCCGTTGCCCACATTTTTTGCTACCTAAACTTTTGCGTTCTGAATGTAATTGCATTTTATATACCTTTTATTCTGTGTTTTAAAATACAATTTGCAAATAGGGTATCATAAAATTGAAGGCGCATTAGTGACATGTATTTTTCAACGATAAAAATGGTAGCGAGTACAAATGGTAGCGAGTGAAGTGTATAGAGTAAAACGATTTTGCATTAGTGTAGTGAATTAATTTTTGGAAGTGTCGCGTAACGAGTATAGAAGGTCTTGTAACGAGTGGCGAGTGAAAAGATGCGAGTTAAGTGTAACATGTGGTGAAAAACGATTAGCAGATGTATAACGAGCAACTATTAGTGAGAAATATTATGTTAAAGAATACTCTACTCTTTTTTAGAAGGTATCTCCTAGTCGGACGCTTCTCCAACCTCTTACATTTTAGAGTGACTTCATTGGTTGGCTTTGCGAGCATGTCTTAAATTTTTAAATCCGTCGCGTCTTGATAGGGCCCAATGTTAGGGCTACCTTTTCTCCGCCCATTATGAAAACTTTTCATTTTATAATAAATAATTCAGTTGTATTTCAATACATCAAGCAAATTAAACAAGTTCACTTATAAAGAAGGTAAAATATAGTAAAATAAATAGGTGCAAGCTTTACGATATTACATAACAGGTGCTTGGGGAGAGAGACAAGTTAGAGTAGAGAGTTTCAAACAACTCACGTCAGACTTCAGTTGAAGTCCGTGCCATTTAGGGCCGGTGGACGAACGGACCGCCGCAGTTATGGCGGCACATATAATTGGGACGAGTTCGCCACTTGCGACAGTAGCGACGATAGCACTTATTGGGGGTTGGCGGAGTTGGGGTTGGGGGAGTTGGGGTTGGTGGAGTTGGGGTGGGTGGTGTTGGTGGTGTGGGAGTAGGTGGATAACGAGTTGGTGGCTCGTCAGTTGGTGGCTCATCAGTTGGTGGCTCATTCGTCGGGGGCTCGGGAGTCGTCGGTTCCGGACAATCATTGCCCACTTCTCCAATAACCGTATTCAATGCACTCAAGCCGGCTAACACACTCAGGTCGAGATTTAACAAGGTCACAACCGTATTCTGATTACCTTCAATCACACTGTCCGGTCCAGCTGTAAGCAAGTTCCAATCACATTAGCCATTCCTAGGATACCATCGGGAATTTTATACTCACTGTTTAGCTCGTTGCCAAGCTTATTGGCGATGCCATTGCAGGCGCCGCTGCTGCCTCTGATGGCATTAGCCAGATTTATGTTAGCCAGCGCATTCACATCCAAATTGACCAGCTTCAAGACTGTATTTCTGTCGCCCATAACGACTTGCTTGGGACCTCCTACAAATAAAGATGTAATTGATGTAGTTGGTGCAAGCAAGGGCAGTTACATTCGGTTTACTTACTGTTAATGGTTTGGGACAAGTCATTACCAACAGAGCCGCTGGCATTATCATCCTTGATCTTCATAAGTAGGTTGCCGTGTCGATCAACCACTTGAATGTCATTCGCGGAACCACCTCCTCCAGTAACAGTGCCCACAACATTGTTGAGCAGGCCCACACCGAGACCCACGGGCACGGCTGCATCAATTAGGGATACAATATTATTGTTATTGCCCAGGACAGCATTTTTGGGACCCACTAGAATATGAATAGAATTAATAATCTCTGGCTTACCAAAAGAATTTAAAAATAATCTTACTGTTGATGGTATTGCCTAGATTGTTAGCAATATTTTGAGAGCCAGAAGAACCAGTAGCAGCTCCAGTGATTCCTCCCACAAGACCACCGGCACCACCGGTAGCACCACCCAAGACACCACCTCCTCCGCCGCCCAAGAGTCCTCCGACAGTACCGACAACGCCGCCGACAACACCACCGACAGTACCAACAAGACCGCCCAAAAGACCGCCGGTACCACCGCCCAAGACACCACCAGCACCGGAGCCACCCGAGCCGCCAGAGTTTCCATTAACCACACCTGTCACGGTATTGAGAACGCCAACGCCAGCCGCAATAGGAATATCAGCATCAACTGCCTTGACCACAGTATTGCCGTCTCCTTGAATAATATTTTTTGGACCCACTGTAATTGAAATTAGCGGATTGTAAAAACCAAACTTTTAATTTGTTTTATGAGTACTTACTGTTGATGGTATTGCCACCTTGGTTAGCAATAGCACCTCTAGAGCCACCTCTATGGCCACCTCCAGAACCACCTCCTGAGCCACCTCCAGAACTTCCTCCAGAGCCACCTCCAGAACTTCCTCCAGAGCCACCTCCAGATCCACCTCTAGAGCCGCCAGAAACCAAGCCTGTCACTGTATTAAGAACGCCAACACCGGCCGCAACGGGAATATCAGCATCAACTGCACTTATGAAAGTATTGCCGTCACCGCGAATCACAGTTTTTGGACCCCCTGAAAAGATTCAATTGTTTGATTAGGAAGGGAAATTCTCCTCTTTAGTTTAAAGTAACTTACTGTTAATGGTATTGCCTAAATTGTTGCCAATATTTTGAGAACGAGAATGACCACCGGCACCACCGCCCAAAATACCACCAACGCCAGAGCTGGTAGAGCTGCCAGACCTTCCGGAATTACCACCAACTATGCCGGTCACTGTATTAAGAATGCCAACGCCAGCCGCAATTGGAATATCAGCATCAACTGCCTTAACCACAGTATTGCCGTCTCCTTGAATAATATTTTTTGGACCCACTGTAATTGAAATTAGCGGATTGTAAAAACCAAAATTTTCATTTATATTAATAGTACTTACTGTTAATGGTATTGCCACCTTGGTTAGCAATAGCACCTCTAGAGCCACCTCTATGGCCACCTCTATGGCCACCTCCAGAACCACCTCCTGAGCCACCTCCTGAGCCACCTCCAGAACTTCCTCCAGAGCCACCTCCAGAACTTCCTCCAGAGCCACCTCCAGATCCACCTCTAGAGCCACCAGAAACCAAGCCTGTCACTGTGTTAAGAACGCCAACACCGGCCGCAACGGGAATATCAGCATCAACTGCACTTATGAAAGTATTGCCGTCACCGCGAATCACAGTTTTTGGACCCCCTGAAAAGATTCAATTGTTTGATTAAGAAGGGAAATTTTCCTCTTTAGTTTAAAGTAACTTACTGTTAATGGTATTGCCTAAATTGTTGCCAATATTTTGAGAGCGAGAAGAACCAGTAGCAGCTCCAGTGCCTCCTCCCACAAGACCACCGGCACCACCGGTAGCACCGCCCAAGACACCACCTCCTCCGCCGCCCAAAAGTCCTCCGACAGTACCGACAACGCCGCCTACAACACCACCGACAGTACCAACAAGGCCGCCCAAAAGACCGCCGGTACCACCGCCCAAGACACCACCAGCACCGGAGCCACCCGAGCCGCCAGAGTTTCCATTAACCACACCTGTCACGGTATTGAGAACGCCAACGCCAGCCGCAATAGGAATATCAGCATCAACTGCCTTAACCACAGTATTGCCGTCTCCTTGAATAATATTTTTTGGACCCACTGTAATTGAAATTAGGGGATTGTAAAAACCAAACTTCTAATTTATTTTATGAGTACTTACTGTTGATGGTATTGCCACCTTGGTTAGCAATAGCACCTCTAGAACCACCTCTATGGCCACCTCTATGGCCACCTCCATGGCCACCACTATGGCCACCACTATGGCCACCACTATGGCCACCACTATGGCCACCTCCAGACCCACCTCCATTACCACCTCCAGAGTTACCAGCATTGCCTCCAGAGCCGCTATTAACCACGCCTGTTACTGTGTTGAGAAGACCAACGCCAGCCGCAATGGGAATATCAGCATCAACTGCCTTAACCACAGTATTGCCGTCCCCTCTAATTATATTTTTTGGACCCACTGTAAAGATTAAAAAGTTTAAGTAAGTAAGAACACTTTGTTCTTTAGTTTCAAGTAACTTACTGTTGATGCTATTGCCCAGGTTGTTTGCAATATTTTGAGAGCGAGAAGATCCGGGGGGGAATACAGAATTGCCAACACCGTCGACACCGCCAATGGTATTTGTACCTTCAACTGAGCCGAAGGTATTGGTCAACGCGGAAACATCGGCTGCCACGGGAACATCAGCACTAACAAGTTGCGCAAAGACATTGTTATTTCCGTCAATGATATTTTTGGGACCAGCTGAAAGAGAAATGAGAATCGAATCCTTAATAAATTATCCAAAAATCTGCATTCAAACGGGACCTACATGTAATTGTATTGCCACCTAGGTTGCCAATATTGGGGAAGAAACCACTGGCACGTTTTGATGTGGCTGCGCCCTTGTTAAGTGGCACATCGGCGTCCACCAAATTGGCGATAGCGTTGCCTTTCTCTGTAATAAATTTTTTTTATAAGTTATAAGCTTATACGTTGAGATACTATTTACTTACGAATGAGCGAGTTGGGCGAGGGAGGCAGCGATCTATCGAGGGCCGTCATCAAACCCATAATAATGACCTTAGCCACACCCATGTTTATTAGCCGTACAATCCAGCTGTCAGGTGTAGCTGCACAGAAGCCGCTCTTGTTGCCATGGGCAATGGAAGTCAGGCTATCCATCAGCGAGTTAATTAGAGTGCTGAAGGCATTAATCTGCAACAGACTGATGGCATTTTTCTTGCTGCTGTCCTTGGGACCCACTAAAAATTTGAAAATAAATGTACAGATTAGAAAACAATTTTAAAATTTGAAGCTAGTTAATTATTTATAGCTAGCTATCTATTAACCGCTTTAAGTTGCTATATCGATGTTTGCTGAACTGCTCGTTGCTCGCCTCTCGATTCTCGTCACTCGCTACGCGTTGCTTACAACTCGTCTAACTTGTTGCTCGTTATATGTGCCGTTTTGTCCGTTACAAATACTCGTTATTTAGTACACTCCACTTGTATTGGTACTTACTTTCGATCAGATTCTGCACAATATTCTGTGTCTCCAAACTGGATGCACCGCACACCTGCAAAAGTGTACTCAATATGGCTTTCAGCTCGGGCAAAGTCCGGGCCTGCAGAAAATTGGTAATGGAGTCCCGATCGCCTCTAGTGTTGGATGTTTTCGCAGCCTGCTCGAGGGCCGTACGTGTACTCCGACTACCCAGTATGGCTGTCTCGCTCTGTTTGGATGCCGTCGTACTCTGGATCATTTGCACCACATGCTTCTGTGAGCACTCAATGTTGTTGAAGGTGCACAGGGCCAGGAATGATTTCAGGCTAAGCGTCAGACTATTCTTATCCTGTGATTTATTAATGTCCTTGATGACACGATCGCAGCTGGCATTTGCATTGCTGCCGATCAGCACATCAATGATGAAATCCATGCCCAGTTCCATCAGTACCACACCATCCTGTAGCTCCATGGATTTCATGTCTCGCAGAGACTTCACCGTTAACTCCTGTTTCGATGTCAACTTAATGCCACGTGCCTGCATGCTGGCCATAAGCAGATCAGCCAGATCCTTGGCCGCCAGACGTCCTATGTGATTGGACTGCCTTGTTGCTGTTGCTGTTGTTGCTGTTGTTGTTGTAGGAGTTGAGCGAGTGATGGTTGTCGGCTTTGCCTCGAAGGGTATGAGAAAGCAGGTGGACAGTATGAGGAACAGCTGTAGTCGCCACATATTGTATCCTTGTCAATGCCGCTTGGGTAAATTGTATTGTGCAGCCCGAGAATATTCAAGAAGTGTCTTGATGATTGCAAATTGAGTGATTGATATTTTTGCGGTGGCTGCCATGAGCTTTTATTCACATTCGATGTCTTTGTGCATTGATGCTTATCAACCGAAATGCTGCTGTGACTAAATGCACTGCTGATAAGCGACAGCCCAAGCGATATTCGTGTCTGTTGTGGCATGATTGGTATGCCGCAAACGTGCTCCCAAATCGGCAAACGCCATCGTTGCTGATAATTGTTTAATTGTTGTTGGCGTTTTTTTTCCATTCGCATTCTTCTCGCTTCATTTTTTATCTGCGGCTTATCTCTCTGTGATCCATAGAAAGTTGTCTTGCTCAACTTTTTTGAATGAGTAATGGGTGTGGCAAGAGAACTAAACTGAATTGATTTTCATTTCGTTTGAATCCTTTTGGAAATGGTTTGGTGTTGGTCCAAACATTTCACAGCTATACTTTTGCTAATATTGTTATAGTTCGACCGCTGAAATATTACTGTAATTATTATAATTGTTAAAAATATAATATCATGCTGCGTAGTATATTTCATTTGCAAATTATTTCCCTCTCTTTTTTAAGTTATTTTGATGATATGCAAAAATGCAAATTGAGAAACATTTGTTTATTTTGTTATACTGTATAATCTTCTTAAGTCCATGTGCAGAGCAAGAAAGTTATTTACAAAATACTCATATTTCTGCTCAAACACAGGCTGTTTATTAGAAAAGGCAGTTAAATGAAATCCACCCTCGTTGTGTAAATTCAAAAATCATCCCATTCAAATTGTAAGCTGTTTAAAATCCACTTGGGGCACATATGTAAATAAATGCGTAAATTATTCTTAAGAAAATTTGTTTTCAAAAATATTAATAAATTTCAACTGCACTGAAAAGAATGTAGAACAGAACGAAACTCCTCGTTGGAAGACTTCCAGTAAAACTCCTTTAAGTAAAACTCACTGCAGACTAAAAATACTTTTCACACACTAAGTAAGTTTGTTATCTATCTGACTATTTATTTTTCGGTTGAATCATCGAAGAATATTGCGATAATCATAGTTTTATTTCATACATACTATAGTAACCATTTATCAGTGTTCTGCTATAACAAAGCTCTTTATAATAAAAGAATAATTATAATCATTCTTATGTGCTGCGTTCATTCAGTAGTCAATCTGCAATTCAGAATATCCACTGATTACAGAACTGGTTAAGAACTCAACCCGATATGCTTCAAAGCAGCTGCTCAGATGTTAGACGTCATCGAAAACCAGCGCAGCGGGCAGAGCAAATTAGAAGCTGACCCAGATATTAGCATAGTCAACATGTAATCTGGTAGCTCAGGTCATGCACGTGCCCGTGAGAGAAGTGCGGACAGTTTTGGACGGTGACCGATTTCCGCATAGAGATATCAGACAGCTGAAGGTTGTATAAATGCATAAATCACGACTTGCTGGCAGCCAGTTAGAAAGAAGATTTGACTAACAACTCAAGAAATAAACCCAACAACAATGACAGCCATGAGCAATGATCAACGCTTTGTGGTGCTGCTACTCATAGCGGTGGCTAGCGGTGCTTGGTTATGTAGTGGCACCAATGCGCAGGCCTTTACCCCTGAGGATCGCGGCTCGATACTGAAATTTATGGATGTACTATTGAACTTTCTCGATGCCGATGTGGCGGATAATGCGACCAGCACCGAGACTCCCAATAATGCCAGCACCACAACAATAGACGATGGGGAGAGCACCACCTTGGCGGGCAATTCAACAACGGACATCAACACAGAAACGGAGTCCACAACAGCGGGTAATACAACAGAAAGCGCCACCAGCAGCGAGAGCAACGAAGTAACGAGTGAGAGCACAACATTGACACCGAGTGAGAGCACAACATTGATACCGAGTGAGACAATCTTGAGCACAACAACCCCCAGCAGCATAAGCACCACCACACAAGTTGTGGCTGCACCACGTCGCATTTGCTTTAAGCGGGTTTGCTATAAGTTTGCGGGTGACAAGGGCTACATTGTTTAAATAAAATTCAAAACAAAAAGCCAAGGAATTAATTCGTTACTAGCTTGTTAAATATGCCCATCTGCTATCTGCTATCTCATTTGATACACTCGTCGCTTATTCAGTTTGTCAACTATCAAATTGTGCATTATCTGCGTACTTTTTAGCTGCCTCGTTAGTTGAACGTGTGAATTGAATAATGGCCTATGTATTTAGGCTATTTATAAATGTTTGAAAGCAATTCATACTCAGTGTCAATTTGTTAAACACTAGCGGCATTCTGAGCGCATGCAGTAAATGGAAAATAAATAATAAAGTTTTTGCTGTCAAAAGTGGGTTTTGTAGTTGTTGTTGTTATCAATCCAAAAACAAATTATTTCAATTAAAAGTTTTGGAGTACACAGTTCTTAATGTTGTCAACTTGGTCGCTTATGTGCCCAAGTCTCAATTGTGTCAAGCAAACACGCAAACATACACACACAGACCCACACAGACCCACACACTCACAACACCCACACACTCACACACACTCACACACACTCACACACACATACAATTCTGACCAACAACAAACTGACAGACAAAGCCCATTGGCAAGCTTTGCGGCTTTTCAATTAGTCGTCAACAAATGCAATTTTATTCGTTAAAAGATTTTGCCAAATTTATTGTGCAACTTCATATACAGTCGACGCCCACGTTGTTGTGGCGCCCCATCAAAGAGAATTCCATGAATATGCCTAAGAGTCAACCATAAGCTGCACTAACTATGAGGGATTGTCTATATGTGTGTGTGTGTGTGTAATTAATAAACACAAATATGAACGCAATTTTACTATTTTTATATTTATTTAATGTGGATTTAAAAATGTCCACAAAGAGCTTTATAATTGACTATTTTGAATTGAATTTAAAGTTAATAATTAAAGGAACTTAAATATAAAATTAAATTGGCAATTAAAATAACACAAATGGTATATTAAAGACTACGTGTAACAAATTAATAGTGAGTACCAAATAGGAAGTGATTAATTATGTTTATGTGTTAATAATCATCCGTTTTTATAAAGTTTTATTAATCCGTTTGAAAAAGTGAAAAATGTACAGCAAGTAATTACAATTAACGCCTAATTGCAAATAGTCGGCTTTAACTGGTCCAGTAAACAGAAACTTATGCAATTCTATAGCACTTCGGATCATTTAAATGCCATTTGCAGCAAGTTCAAAACTCTCAACTATGACTTTTAATGAATAAAATGTTAACTTTTGGGCTTTCACATCGGTTCGCTGGAGGGACTTGAGGCACGTGTCTATGCTATTTAATTACTATCAGCTTATTGTTATTGCTGTCCCGTATGCGTCAACAACAACACAAACTTAACAAAGTTATCACACACAGTGCGTCGGATTAGTCGACCGCCGCGTGAAGTACTTTAAATTAGTTTCGTTGCATAAACAACGCATCCCATGCGACTGACAGAGGGCGGTGAAGTGCGGAGGCGAGGGTATGTTATGGAAACGCGTGTATTTAGCTTTAAAGACAAGCACGCATAGCGAAAGACAACCCCAACTCTAGACTAAAAACAAAATCATCCACCCTCCTCCCCCCAGACAGCCCCTCAGCCACGTGGCAGCAAGAGTGACATCAAATGAAGGCGGCATTAGAAGGAGGGCGGTGGAATTGGCGGGAGTTGACGGTTGGAGACGCCACGCTGTTTGTTTGTGGCCGATGCCAGCAGATCAAAAAAGATCCAATTACAATTTAATTAAGTTGCTTTCTAATTCGTCGCTGTCTCTCCCCACGCTCGTTTCAAATGCGACGAAAGTTACAATTTCAAATTTATTCTAACATACTTTTCAGCTGCCGAACGAGTGGCTTGAAAGCAGTTGAAACCCAAATATTGCTGACCGTTTGTGTTGCATACTTTTTGGCGAAACGTTAAAATACTAATAATCCAATTGGACTAAAGTGGGTGTGCAACGCTTGTTTGGTCTGTATTTATTTATTCGAATTTAAATATAACTCTTTTTATTTCTTAAATTGCCTTAGTGCCACTTTGCGTTCTCTGTATATATTAAAAACAAGTATAAGAAAGTTGCTCTTGACGTCTCAAATTGAAATATATATTGAAACAACAACAAATCATATTACCATTTTTCTTTTAATTGATTGAGCTTATGTACATTATACTTGTATTTAAAGTCGACGTTATTTTTCACCTGTTTTAACCATTCGCCTATGGCATTTCTATATGCTTATCAATATTCCTAATTTAAATAAAATATCCGAAGTTTGCATACACTTTTTAGGTCGAAGTTTGAGATATTATGTATTGAAGAATTTATTTAGATGCTTCCTGTTTCAGATGTTGCTCTACGCTCAACATACTACATTTGTGTTGTTGTGTTGTAGCAGCTGTCACATCTGCGTTCACGTTGATCTCGCTCCCACAACTTAAAACTCATCATTCAACCGATTGTTCCAATAACAGCTATATAACACAATCTTCGACCGGATAGGTCGAAACGGCTCCATCGGTGTGAACATTTAAAATAACAAATTTTTCAAAAGGTTTGGCTTTCTCTGCATTAAGGTTGGCAACACTGAAGCTACATACATCATTCCGCTACTGAGTACGCATTTGAGTTGAATAATTTTATATTCGATTTCGCAGTACAGATATATCAATTTATATATGAACACACACGCACACACGCATACCCTTTTCGCAGGCGTTGCAAATTTAATCATTTTCGGTGGCACTGCTGCGTTTTATGGGGCCACGCGCTGCTGTTGCTGTTGTTATTTTCGGTGTTGTTGTTGTAGTCGTCCTGTGCAGGACATGCGCATAAAATGGCCATTTTGCTCGGCCAAATGGGCCGCATCATTATCGACAACAACATCGATGACATATCCATGAAAGTGTTCAATGCTACTGTTGCTGTTTTCTTTTTATTTAGTACACATTAAAAAAATATATAAATCAAATTTAAATTTGTGTTCAAATTTTTTCATTCTTCTAAATTGGATTAAATTGTTAATTTTCCTTCTAAATTAAGAAAGCAATTCCTACAATTTGATTGCTAAATATTATTATAGTTTATTTAACAACGCCACATAATTTTTAAGGTTTCGTAGAAAATGTTTCTTAACACAATACAAATAATCTTGCAAAAATTAATATGTAATTTTATCTATTGTAGAACACTTTTAGAAAACAAACCATATTTGTATACATTCAATCTGAAGGTAGTTTCTATAAATCTTCACACAGCCCGTAGAAATTGAATATATTTTTAGATCATTGTGCGACAAAAGAAATGCTTCAATTTTCTCAGTGCACGCTTGCCTCGCTACTCCTTTATATTTTATGGCTGCCCTGCTTGCGCTTAAGTTTTATGAGCAGTTCACTTGGTGGAGAGGGAACGTGGGGGGGAAAGGGCGTAAGGGGGGTCGAAATGAAACGCTTAACGATGACAGCAGCTGCTCCTTCGCTTTCTCCTGCCTCATCCTTATACTGTGTGTGTGTGTGTGTGTGTGTGTATGAGTAGCTTGGAGCATACTGTACTTATTTTAGTGTATTTTTGTTCAAATGTAATTTTTGCCAATTTGCATGGCTGAAGGCGTTTTGAAGTTGCAAGCAAGTTGCACTTGAGACAGACGCAGCTCCAAATATCATTTTGGTCGACGGCATTTCTGAGTGCCACTCTCGAAAATGTGCGTAACAAGCTGACCCAGCGAGCAAGAGAGAGTGAGAGAGAGAGAGAGAGAGAGAGAGAGAGATTTATCGAGTCGAGTGTGAGTGGCAATCGAAAGACTTAAGCAAAAAACTTGACTAAATGAACGATAAAAAATTTAATCAGAATCGCATTAAAATAATCTCAATATAATCCGTATTCTCATGTAATGGATGACACACCCCCAACCACATAAACACACGAACACAGGCACGGACACAGGAACTCTTGAGTTTTTGTTACAAGGATTACAAGCTGCAAATCCATTTGGCGCATGACGCGCGCTCCCTCCCCCTCCGCCGAACCCTAACCCTGCCCCTGCCTCTGCCTCTGCCTCTGCCTCTTCACCCACTACTTGCCAACGCCACCTGCGTCGCATTGTTATATCTCTTGCCCTTTTTTGTGCTCTTCGCATCGGTCTCATTGTTGTCAGTGGTTGAATTTGGCGCATTGCTTCTCTGTGTGTGTTTTTTGTGTTTTGTTGCCCCGTTGCTGTTGCCTGCTCGTCCTTTATTGTCCTTTACACGCTGCTGTAACCTAATCCGCTTACCTCTCTTCCTCAATCTCTTTATCTCACTCTGGCCATGAAACGGTGCTGCTTTCCTTTAATTGAACACTTGCCAACGTATCGTGAGCGTCATGGGTATTATCATCAGACACAAGTCTTTGATGAGTTTGATGAGTTCGCCGATGAAATTGATTGATCGATCCCTCGATCTTCACAGCTGACAACAGAGAACGGACAGCAGCAAGAAAGCGGCACAATCAGCTAACTGTTCATGTGTTCTGTGGTTAGAACACCTCTGAAAGATAATTTCACAGAACCGAGACGGCTTAAGGGTTCTGCTAAAGGTAAATATATAAATATCACACTTACATCAGTTGACTTACTCGCTCCGAGTCAGTCGCTACTTTTTACTTATTAATAATTTCTCGCTGCTCTTTAATTATTACTCTCTGATTGTCACTAACTTAGTAATATTCGCTATTCATCACTTAATAATCGTTACTCGCCACTCACTACGCAGCTCGATACTTGAGAAACATTATTCACTTATTGAATACTTTGCACTCGCTTCTCGCTATTTGTTGAGTCACATTCGCTGTTCGCAAGTATTTCTTTTGCCATACAATTATTTGGTACAATTATCTGGATAAAATCAATCTGCTTTTTGCTTTTTTTGTTTCCCCCAGTACACATGTGCAGACTCATTTTGAGCTCAATTTATTGCACGGAACCGAACTGAAATTTGTATTGTGAATTTTCAATAGCATCTGACTAAATCAACATGCATTTTTTTGTGTTTGGTACTCGCTGCTCCCACGGCCAACTATTTTACCATATCCGATTATCGGAAACGGAAGAGCACAATACTGTGAAGTGCTGGCAAACAATGACGGGTATCGAGGAGTGTGCGTGTATGTGTGTGTGTGTGTATGAGTTGTTTTTTTTTTTTTTTTGTGTGGTGCAAGCAAATAGTCGTCAAAGCCGCTTGCCAACTGATATCGAGTGCGATTGCAACTACGTCTTAATTTCGGCATTGGACATTATATAATCAACAGCAGAGCGGCTTTTGTTTTCCATTCGCTTCTCTCTCTCTCTCTCACTCTCACTCTCCCTCTGTCCCTCTCTCTCCCTCTGTCTCTCACACACACACACACTATACATTTTTTATGGCCTGACAAAGGAAAAGCCGCAACGAGCCATCGAACCCCGTGGTATTCTCGCGTATATGTAATACAACCAGCAAGAACCACAAAGCACAATGCCGACGCCGCCTGCTGCCTCGGAAAAGAAATTCGCTAGAAAACGCACAAAAACAAACGCCACGCGGTAATGACAAATATTGACACTTCCTTTAGATGCCGACAGAGACAGAGAGTGTTTATGTATATGCATTTCTTTTACTCTTGCGCAGTTACTGCACTCGGAAAAAATAATGCTGCCTTAGATTTTTTGAAAATCGCATAAGCTCCAGCAAATGATTCGCAGCTATAAATTTTAAAGTAATTTTTGGATATATAATTTAGAAGTTCTATATTTAAAAAGTAATTGAATGAAAAGAATAAATAATATTTTTTAAATTTTCTATTGTTCAACAGATTATTATTATTGTACAACAGATATTTATTTTAAGATCGCTTTCGAGCACCTTACTAAATTCTAGGACATCATTTTTTTGAGTGTGGGTTTTCGGTTCTTGAGTGAAGGTAGGAGGTAACTTTATACCATTTTTGGGCAACATTCACAAAAGCCACGCATTGTGAATCGTTGCTGCCTATCAATAAATAGCACAAAACACTTTTTGTACACTCGACGATGGGTCTCTATTATTTCTCTTACCAGATCGCATTAGTTCGTTGGGCTTGTGAATTAACGTAACTGGGAATGGGGGGTTAGCTAAAAGCTATCGAATTACTTAGCCAGCATTTCACACGCAGTTCGTCTATCTTCTCCTTATCTTTTCGTTGTGTGGAATTAGTTTGGTAATTGGGTTGGTCAGCCGATCAACTTGTTAACAATTGATAAACGCCAAACCATTGGGTATCCAATCAAAAATAATTTACAAAGCTATATGCATGCTATTTACTATAACTATACAGGTCATAAATATATAGACAGATCTAATTCATTCAGTTGTAAGAACATTTTTGAAGCGTCCATTTTGAACCAACCATTCAAATATCTATTTGCGCTGATCTCAGAGAGATTTTTCCAGCTACCCGAGTTACCTTCATTAAAACGGACATAAAATTTGAGATACTCGGAAATTCTACCTGAAGATTGGTTAAAATGTTTATGAGAATCCACTCAATTAAATAGCGTTAAAAGAAACTCATAAAAATATATGTACATTTTATCTCTCCTTGTGTTTCTCAGATGCTGCCGAGTGGTTGTGGTTGGAGGATTGCGTTTATATGAATGTAGATTGATAAAAATCTATAAATCTGGCAACAATTATAAATAGATATACCTACAACACTTCAATCTCAATCAAATCTCTACCTTTCCCATCTACTGTGACATATTTGGACTTGTCCCTATTTGGGGGATATAATTTGAACATGCAAATCGAACTAGAATCGCGTTTCCAACATTAAATGCAGTATGGATCATGATGACTAAGTTATGGCTGTGAAAAGCTTTAACCCATCCCGACAAACACTTTTTGTGTGTACAGTTTTAATTTATTTCGAAAATATTATATCTGGTCTACATATGAAAGAGCTTTTGCTAATTTAATAGTAGAGATATCTTGTTAAAAAATGTAATCTAACTTAACAAATTATAAGAGCATCATTTATTTAACTCTGAATTTAAAGCTTTAAATTTAAGTCTATAATTTAAATTAAAGGTTTAAAGCAATGTTTTTCAGCGAATCTTTTTTTTAAATAACATTTGAGTAGCTAATGTCTGAAATTATTCGAGAGATTTGGGTATGCTTTTCAGCATACACAAGCATACATTTAAGTATGAGGAACAATAAAATGGAGTACATCATCGTCCTGTGATGACCACAACAAAGTGATTTGCAGGAAAGATATTAGGCAAGGACTGACAGGATTTCCAGGGGGCACACGGATTCCAGGGAGGCGCTTGTAATCTAGACGAGTCGTTGCCGCAGCTACCCAAAAGCTAATAATTATAACGAAATTGCCCAAGGCTGTGGTTGCAACTACTCCCCTACCCATCCCCTCACCTCACCAACACTTCATCATCACTCCTGGATAGCCTTATTATGTGTTTAATGGCGTCGTATTATCCACACATTGCCGGCTGAAGCCTTAAATTTGCAGAGCTCAACCTTTAGCGCGTTGCCACGAAAATCATTTTCTTCCTTTTTTTCTTGTACCTAAAGAGTGTGTCTGTATGTGTGTGTGTGTATGTGTGTGTGTTTGTCTGTGTGTGTGTATGGGGATGTGGGTGTGTGTTTGCTCTTGTTTCAAAGCATGCAGACATACTTTGTGTATGACCACATGGCATAATGACTGTGTCCTGTAGAGGACATGCGACCAGCAGGTAACTGTAGGTGTCTATAAATGTGTGTGTGTGTGTGTGTGTGTGTGTGTGTGTGTGTTGGTGTGGCACGTTGGCTAGCAGGATGTTTGCGGTTGGGCAACATAAATAACCCATTTCATTTGAATGTCCTTGCAAGTCCATTCGCAACGCATTTGCACTTGAATTATTTATGGATAAAATATATTGACACTTTTGCCTCATTTTCATGTATTTAAAAGGTGTATTGTAAAAAGGATGTCCTTCACATTTTTATGTGTTTCTAACTAGAGTGAATTTCTAGGTTGGAAGATAAAATAACCAAATAGATGATCATCTAATGCATATAAGAGAACAAAAGATCTAAATAGGTCGCAGTGGTAAATGTAATACAAGATTGGTGACATTCAGCTGTCTCTTAGGATAGGACATCCTTTTGTCAGCAGTCGGAAAATATTACCATACAATGAAGCAAACCATTGATTTTTTCACTTCAAAAATTAAACTATAAACGAACAAAATAGTTGTTATTTAGTTATAGTTGTTATTGGTTAGTATACCAGTGTGGTCCACATATATTATTTGAGGAGGAAGATTACTTAAAAGCATAATCACAGTTTGTAGAAAAAGGTGAAATTTATTGTAAATTACAAATATAAAGTAAGACACACAGAAATACGAGAGCAAAATAATCACTTTATGTTAATCAATAATATTAAAAAAAAAAAAGTATTGGGAAAGGAAGGTGTCTCATCGTAAGGTGTTTCGAAATGGCATCCAGGACATTGGCAAGTGGGCAATTCGACGTTTGGGCCGTCGTGGTGGAGTCAAGCACATCTCTGGCTTGATATACCAGATGACTCGCTGTGTGATCAAGATATTCTTGGGATGCCCTTACTTACCCCGAGCATGCCACTCTACGGTTTTTGCGGTTAAATGAATTTTGTATGATATGTAACTGGATTGGAATTACTAATCGAGCTATATACACATATAGAAAGCAGCGTATTTAATGCTCAATCAACTTAATTTGGAATATTTGAGCATACATATGCAGTAGTAATTGCACAATGTATTGACAACAAAATATTCCATTATTATAAATTATATATGTATAGTACACACACTTTTTGTTATCAACTGATTCTGTAGTTACCCATTCTCTTATGGTTTGAATGGATCTCTAACACAATATAATAATATTGCAGCTATAATATGTTTATTAACTATTTAAATGACTAACAATGAAATGTTTAGTTTCACTTTTAATCGGAGCGCTGACTTTTGGTCAAATTTTACTTTCGCTCTTCAAGTGAAAGCTGCACACAAAATATACAAAACAAAATACGACAGGACATTCTCCACCCCGCTTAAGTCCCCTGGCGTATGTGTGTGTGATATAAATACACCCAATTTTTGGGGTTGAGTTGAGTGTGTGTGTGTGTGTGTGGTTTTAGGTCTCTTGGTTCGGTTTTTGGTTTTGGTGTTGGTTCCGTTTCAGTCTCTGGTCGCATGTGCGCCCATTGTTTGCTGTTTTTGGTCTGGTCTCAAATTGCACAACAACCACAGCAACAACAAACCGAACAAGGACAATAACAATAACTACACTCAGAAAAAAAAACGATCTACAATTTTAAAAAATCACCCAATAATATCAATGAGAGGACTCGTTATTAATTATAGATTGGGTGCTTCTTATCCGATCTTTAGGATCGGATCCAGTTAATCAATAATATGTCAATGTAAATAATACGTTAATAGCTGCTATTGTGGCTCTTAACAATGGCTATTAACAATTCAAAAAGAACTTTTACTTATTTTTTAGAAATGTATTTCTTGAGAAAAGAAAGTAATTTATTAAGTCTTAAAAAATTATTGAAAAGTATTTAAGTATCAAAAATATATTTCTCTAGGAAAAGTATTGAGAAGTAATGCAAAAAGTACTCGTACTGTTAAAAATTTTAGCATACAAAAAAGGATGTATTCAAAAACTCATATCTGGTCTTTTTCGGGCGATTCTTTTAATTCAAGTGGTTAAGTTTTTTTCGAGTGTAGTAGAACCCAAACAAAAGAAGCAGCGCGAAAGCGAATAGCGCAGGAGGAACGTAAAAACATTGCCGAGCCGGATTAGTGGTAGATGACGTCCTTTTGGTCTTAGGGACAACAACTTTGGGACAACATTATTTGTGCAGCGAAAAGTTAATTAAGGGTTTCACAGTTTATGGAAAATGTCAACCGAAATACGTGAATACCCGATCTTGTGCAATTGAGGCACACACAGGACCCACTGGACAACAGGACATTGTCTCGTTGCCAACACCACAACACACCACACACCACACTCCCCGCCCCCGTAACCAACAGGCCCGCCCACAGCATCAGTCGCAGCAACAATAACAATAACAACAATAACAGCCACAACAAAAACACCAGCAAAAGCACCTCTGAGAACCACCCGCAGTTTGGCCATAATTAGTTGCGCCCAGCACAAATTATACTTTACCTAGACACACAGCTGTGAATCGTCCTTCTCTTCCTTCCCACCCTCACCGCTTTTATTTTCGAAGTATAACTTATGTGGCAAAATTTGTCACAATTCTTTCGACTGATTTGCAAATACTTCAAGCGAAGTGAACAAACGAGTTGAATCAACGATTCAATTTCTTTGTCTGAGACTCAGGTTGGAATTCAGGTTCCCAGAATTTATAATGACAAAAATATGCATCAAAATAAAATACAAAATTCTTTCGTATATATCTTAATATCATTTTTGTTTTTGTATTTTTTGCTATTATATTTAAATAAATAATATGTTTCACTTTTTTTGTACAAACTGTAATAAACCATTTAATTCACCATCCTCATCAAATAATGTAAGCTGGCCACACTGTTTAGTTTAGTTGTCTTTCTGGTTAAATGATGATACCTTGAATATTTCAGCAATTTGACAGGATCTCGAATACTATCTAAAATTACATTATAAGTCAGTTTTCCTATATAATTTCCCTATGTAATTTCTACCTGCAAAATATTTATGGTTACAAGTCTCACTTATTCTGATAAATAAAAAAGAAAATTATAAAAATGTCTGCTACTTATTTTTCACAAGCAAAAACTGTACAATAATCCAGCCTACAATATTATTTAATCCTCGTCTTGCCTTAGATAGCTGATCTTTCTTTTTAAATGTGAAATGAAAAAGGTAATAATAAAGAATTCTGGTTGTCAATAGTTGGAGGTAGCCACACAGAGATGACGCAGACCAACACAAATATGTTTTTTTTTTTAAACCGGATTGCTTTTAGCGATCCTTTTAAATGTTTCTAGTATAGTCAAGCATGGCCGTATGTTGAATCTTTCTGTTCAATTAAGGGATTCTATCCATTTAATGATTACTAGTTTCCTCCCAACATTAAAACTTTTGCTTAGTTCAAAACTTAAAGTGCACAATTCAATTGCATTCAATTGAGTTTTGGGAGACAGGAAATTACCCGTTTTAGTGTGACGTAAGAATTCATCCCCTTTTAAATAGGATTGCCAACGCCCACAAAATCAACAATAACAATGACAAGAGGAAGAAGAAGAGCAATGCGAACTACAATAAATGTTGGCAATTTAATTGAAAACTAGTCGCAAAATGTGAAAATGTGAATGGAAATGAATGAGCAGTCAGTTTAACTGAATGTTTGGACTGGAACCCATTTATGTATTATGCGGCAATTATTTATGGAAAACAATAAGGGTGCTCCGAAGAGTGGTCGGGGTGCGTGGTGAGTGGGCAGGGGTTGCAGTCACGCGTGCGCATACCGATTTGACCACCCGCCGAGGCGCAAATGAAAATGAAAATGAAAATGAAAATGAAAATAAGCAAAGTCAGCAAATGGAAGCAGACACGCGACAAAGCCAAAAAAGGTCAACGGTGGCAAAGGGCAATCACATACATACATATATATCTCTCTTTGTATATGACCTACAATGTTTTCAGATTGTGCATTCCGCAAATGCACAGTTTTTCTCTCTTAACAATCAGCGCTATGATTATCTAAATATTACTATAAGACCGACTATGCAAAGCATAGTAACACACATATCGGGTAATTTTTGATTGAATGTCTTGTAAAGCAAAAAAGAACCCTGTCTTCAATCCGATTCCAATGATTTTTAGTCCAATAATACACATATCGGGTAAATGTGGTTCGGAAAACTTATTTCACAAAAAAGGAACCGATTGTTCCCATTGGAGCTACATGATATATTTTATTGCGATTTGGATGGATCCAACATATGAGCTGCCTGCATCAAAAGGCAGATATATGAAAAGTTTCATCACGATAGCTGCAAATTTAAAGGTTGCAAAGAAACTGACAGACAGACAGACATGGCTACATCGACTCGGTTAGTGATGCTGACTAAGAATATATATGTATAGCTTATGGGGTCGAAGACGTCTCCTTCAGTGCGTTACAAACTTCGCGAATAGAAGGCAGAAAGTATAAAAATAAGGAAATAAACAGAAACACAAAGCTGGAAAGGAAAAGATTTCTTCTTTTTTATTTTTCTCCATCCTAAAATAATGCACTCACATTTTTGGCAGTCTGTCTCAAAATTCTTGACAATAAATGCTTAGAGTATGATAACTGATTTAAACAATATCTAAGCAGTCAAGACGAGGACGAATCCTAAGATAATAATGCCAGAATTCGAATCTAAAGTAATTGTTCCCATGCCTCAGGTCAATCAAAGGACCTGTTCCCCTTTTAAAAGTAATCAACTTACAAAGCGCGTAGTTAAATATCAATTTATAAAGTTGGTTGTTGTTGCTGTATTTGTTGTTGTTGATGTTGTTGTTGTTGTTTTAGCCAGATATCATTTGTTCTTTTGTGTATTTGGTAAATTTGAAAACAATAATTCATCATTTTGTGCTTGAATGGAGCGCTCTTTTGCTTCTTCTTCTACTTAATGTTCTTGTTTTTCTTCTTATCTGCTGGCATCATTAGTCAGTCAGACGGAGATACATTTTACATACATATATATGTATATATATATACATATATAGATCTGCTGCAATGCCGGCGAGAGTTAAGAGCTGCTTGCAGACAAAACCTGTCAGTCAATGGCTTTGTGGCAGCAGGAAGATACAAAAGCCGAGGCAGGCAGAGAAAAGGCGACAGAGAGAGAGGGAGAAAGAGAGAGAGAGAGAGAGAGAGAGAGAGAGAGAGAGAGACAATGAGAGAGTAGGTACATACAACGTTATGCCTTTAATTGCTTATAGAGTTATTAACCATTTTATAATCATTAGTAATTTGAGAGAAATTTGTCTGTTCTTTCGGATTCATCTTCCTAATGAAGTTCGTGCTGTCAATGATGATAATGAAGTTGCTGCAGTTGCTGCAGGTGTCTCAGCTTCCCAATAATTGTAACACACACACACACACACACACACACACACCTAAGCACACAGCTGCGGGGTTTATCAAATTAGTTTCGGACCACCCATTGGTATCTAATTTTTAGATAGCTTTATTACACGGCAAAATGTTTTTTGTTGTTGTTTGATTTCCATTAAATTATTATCTTAATTATGTTATTTCTTTAAATAAAAAATAAATACCCAAGCAGTTGCATTTTATTTCAATAATATCGAATCTCTAATTGTACAGGAATTGTATATATTTTTAAAATTTAAATTAACATTTTTTTAACAGTGTATCGCACACAGGAATCGCCTGTGGTGACCAATTGCCCAAAACACCTCAAAAATTGAATTAAATATCAAATTAAGTTAAAGGTCGCGAAACTGTGACGAAGATGATCAAAAGGGAGTGGGGGTGAATGGGGGAGGGGGTGTTTTGGATTGAAAAATGGAAATAAAATTAACACACTTCAAATCGGTTTCGGTGGCAATAAATAAAACGCGTTTGCAGCAAGTGCGACATCAACGACAAAATAACAATGCAATAAATCACTTATTGGCAATCCAGCAAGGGAAAGGGGGCGACGGGTGCTGCCAATTGAAGGAGAGCGGTGGGGTTGGTCGGGTTTACTGATGGTGGCTTCTGCTGATAAATTACCAGGCATTGCCAAATGGCAACAACCACAACTGCAAAAGCAGTCGTCAGCAGACAGCGGCAGCAGCCAAAACGCCCTAATTCGTATCTGTGAATCGCATTCGGATTCAGATTCGCATCTCTTAGATACGCAGTTGCATTTAGCAAATTGCCAGCACAACCAGAACAACAAAGGAAAAGTCCACTTCTCTCAACTGGTCATTCTGAATTTCCACTCTTTTATTTTCTTTTTATTTTTATTTTTTTTATTTTTTTTTTGCAATTAAGACTTGCAATCAAAATGGCATAACCAAATTAAGAAAAGTTGAGAACGTTATTAAGCTCCTGATAATTGTCGTAAAGCTTCTTCCTCTTGCTGACATTTCCGAATCCACATAACATATATCTCTCAATATACATACATATATACATAGCCTTAGCCGTCTTTCCGTCTGTATGCAAAGTAATCCATCAGCTTTGCATCTATCATGGTGAAATATATCTCCAAAATAAATCCGATTTTTTGCTGCACGCTATCCTGTGCTTCAAATCACAAATTTTTGCAAGTATCTGCAAAATATATATATAGAGCTGCTTTTTATCTTATATATACCATTTTCTTTAAAAATGATAATAATACTTCTACTTGTCAATAACATTTTTTCTTACAAGTAGCTCATATTTATATTGCCTTTTCTTCAAACTTTGTATTTGAAATATTTTTTTTGAGTCGTGAACCAGTGTGCAAACGATCTGCATTGCATGAGTGTTGCTACCAGGGACCGTGCTGCAATTGAACACTCTGCAACATGCTGCATGCTGAATGCACAATGTTGCGCTACATTCCAAGATGGGCAACAAGTGGCCGGAATACCATGTTGCCGGCTCAAAAAATTATGAAAAGTTTACAATACATTTGAAATATATGGAAACATACAAACATACAAATATAGATACATATACACATACATTTATTTTCATTCAATATGTGCCGCACTTTTCGCAAATAAAATTGCTAACGGCAATTGTTTTTGTTGCCTTTGCTGCAAAGCTTAAGTGCGCTCTCGCAACATTTGCGGCTGGCAACAAAGCGTCGCCAAGGCAATCAGCAACACTGGCGACGCCATGTCCGTTACTAAATGCATACAGCAGAGTTGGTTTGTGTGTGTGTGTTGTGTGTACAGAAGCATGTTGCTGCCGAAAAGTTGCCAAGCGACGCGCCAGCGACGAGCCGTTAGCCAGCGTTTAGCTATGCCAGAGAGAGAGAGCGTGCGTTCGATTCATTCTGAATTCGTTTGTCGTGGTGAGCGGACGTCGTCTGCTCTTTTGTCGTAAGCCGTTTGCCGTTTACCGTCGTGTGTTGGCGTTGAACCAAAACTCGTAAATTAGTTAACTGTGGTAACAAACAGCGGTACGCGAGTTCTTAACGTTTATCGCATAAAGTACGTACGCTCATCTATCTCTCTGTGTGTGTGTACGCTTTTCTTTCTCTCTCTCCCTCTCTCTCAATGAAATATTGGTAATACTCATATTTTTGTTTGTCGCATTTGTTTTTTTTTTTTTTTTTGGTTTTGTTTGTATATTTTGTTTAAGTGCACGCATATTTCAATATAAATAACTTGCGCCATTTAAAAATAACCCAGAAACTATATAAAAAAAAAAACGCGTGGCGCAGAAGCCTAAAATATGAAGAGCATTTTTTTATTCGTTTTTTTGGCGATCGCTAAACTGTAGTTTTTTTCCCGTTTTGTCTGTTGGTGTGTTGCAGTTATTTCATTTAACTGTGAGTCACGTGTGCCAAAAAAAAAACAAATTAAAGCTAAAAGTAAAGTAAATGAAATAACGCATGATAAAAGTTGAATATGGATATAAAATGTGTCTTAACAACAACAACACCTCTAAAGTGCAACATGAATTCTTTGTTCAATGCGGGAAAAAACATCTCGAAAATATAATAACAAAAAAAGAAAAACAACAACGCAAAGCAAAGAAAAATTAAACGATATGAAAACAGGTTTTTTTTTTGTTGAACCGCTCGTGGAATGACGCCCAGTTGTTGTTGTTTCTGTGCGTTATTAAAGTGTTAACACACACACACATATATATATATATATACACACACAGACGCTCACAGTGAGCGTTAAAAAACGATACTCATAAGCAACTTTATGAAGTTAAACTGAAAAATTAAATTTGTTAAAAAGTCGTGAAAACTTTTTGGGCCAATAGAAAATTTGATTTTTTTTCCAAGTTCTATAAATACACAAGTTTAACTTCTAGTTTGATTTATTTATTTTGCGTATATAAAACCAAAGTTCAATATATATATATATAATATCTGTGTAATTAGAGGAACCAAATTTCGAATTTTTGAAAAAATTTCTGAAAAATTGTATATTATTATGGACCTGCTTAAATTTATTGAGATTGTTTCAAAACTAACGTCCAATTTTGTAAGATAAAATAAATTATTGTTCACATTTAATTATTTTATGGATAAACTTATACGAAAAAAGAGCTTTAAAAATTGGAAATTGTCGACAATTAAGCGTTAATTTTTTTTTTTTTTTTTTTGTCTAAATACAACTTTCAAAAAGTTTTCAAAAATACAAGCAATGGACAAAAGAAAAAACTGTCGTGAAAAAAAAAATGATTTTGGAATTATGCAATTACAATTACCGAGCGTTAAAGACCCGTTGACCAGTTAGAAAGCAAGCCTCTTGTTGGAGTCGTGTTTGTTTTGCCACTTTGTGATTCTTTTCCCCGCCTTCATTTGGCTAATTCGCTTGACACCACTTTCCGAGCGCTCTGTTACAACAACCATTAACCTGGTTCGCATATTTTCTTTATTAGCTGAAACTTTTTTCACCTGACCAAATTTCTCTCGCTTACTATAAATAATGGATATTCAAGGGTTTTAGAGCGCAGTAAATATTGATTTAATGAGCATACGTATGTGAAGACTACCCCTAATGTAACAAAGTCAAGTGTTTTTGGCAGCGTTGCCAGGCTGCCAGCACTTCAAGAATATGCCTCACATCGTTGCAGAGGGGAAGGGGGGGTGGGCAAATGAGGAGCTGGGAGAACCTGTTGCAGTTCAAGGACACCTAGAGCCATGCAATTTAGCTTTGTTACACCTGTGTGTGTCACGTGTGTGTGTGTGTGTGTGTGCGTTAGTGAGAGTCAGTGAGTCAGTTCAGCTGCTTATCGTGCGCCAGTTACGAAATGTCATAAAAAACACAACAACAGCAAGAACGACTCAAACAAATTGCAAACAACACTAAATGCGCGCTCTTAAGCGCTCTCTCTCTCTCTCCCTTTCACTCTCCCTCGCTCTCTCTCTCGCTTTGTTTTTTGCTGCTCTCTTGTCTCTTGTGATAAGTGAAGCGGTCGCGACCGCTTTGACCGCCCACCCACAACACACACACTCGCACCGGCAGTTAGAACTCTTTGGGCTACCTGCACGATAAGCATCAGCCAAAAAATTACTATTGGAAGTCAAGCAGCAAATATATGTATATATATATAAAAAAAATACAATAAATAAATAAATAATATATATTTGTGTGCTATTTAAGTATGCGTTGCGTTGCGTTGCGTTGCGCATTGTTGCCCTCTCCCCTCTCTCGCTGTGCTGCCCACTTATTATCTGTAGCTGCATCTGTATCTGTGAGGAGCCGACGTGTTCAGACTTCAGACAGCGCTGCAATTTCCGTTACAAAAAACTGGCCATGCAGCGTCGCGCATCAGTGCTGTCATTTTAGCCTTTTTTTTTTGTTGTTGTTTCGATCGATCTGCGCTGTTAGCACCCAGGAGCTATCCGAATAGGATTAATTGAATGTGTGGTTTGGATTAACACTCGCGATGTGAGAACCAGTTGGTTGCGAATGCATTTCCAATTAATTCATCGACAATGTTTGATTTTTGGTAATAATGCGTCGGCTCTCTAAACTACGACCTACATTTTCTCAACAATTTGTGATTTGAATATTTGTTATTTATTCATATTAAACATTTTTCATACCAACCAAAAAAAAACACAAAAGCAGAATCAAAACATTCATTGAAACGTTTGCTTTCAAGCTTGCTTTCCCTAATATATATATTATCATGGCATATTCGATTAAAATTGATCAGGAAATTGTTTTGAAAATGCTGCATTTGTTTCTGGTCGGTCTCTTCGTTAGTTGTTGGCAACACTGGTGGTGGCAACATGTGCGTTGCCAGAGCAGGTTTGCTTCTGCTACCAACTTAAGAATGCAATGAGATGGAAGACAATGCGCGAATGTTATATACACGTTTGATCTCTCTCTCTCTCTCTCTCTCTCTCTGCCTCTCTCTCACTGTCTCTTATAATCGACAAGTTTTTCGCTGCTGCCGGTTTTAGTCAGCGTTTTAGCCAACAAAATCGCTCGTGTGTGACGCAGCAACAGCAACGGCAACGGAGTTTTTAACGTTCTTTATTGTTGAGTCAGTCAACTGACTGGCCGGCAAAAAGTAAAGGCCAACATTTGGCATTTTATTTTAACGCTAAATTCAATTGTCGAGAAGCAGGCAAAACAGATAACTGAATGTCTGTCAGCCTTTGGCCATTTCAAAAAAGTTGAGAATTGTATTCGTTATACGATTCTGGCAACTCGTTGTAAGCCACTCGTTTTATTTAGTTACAGCAACTAGCTGTGGCTCTATTTGATGTTCAAATTAAATTGTGTCTGCAGTTCTGTTTGTCACTTTCGAAAGTTGGCTAAGCTTATTCGTTAGTGTTCCACTTGTTACTCGTCGCAACGAAGAGTCACTCGTTTTAGTTTATTTACTTAGGTTGAGTTAGTTTACAGTGCAATTGTCGCTGCAAATTCAATTGACTTTCCCGCAATTTTGTACTTTTAAAAGTTGGCTAAGCTCATTCGTTAGTTTGCTGCCACTCGTTAGCTAATTTAGCTGTAAACTCAGCTGTCGGGGTTTTAAATTGTTCTTTTCAGAGCTGATAATATGATTTGTTCGTTAGTTGCTTCACTCGATAACTTAACTGTTGATTAGTTTGGACATCTGTTTGACACTTCTAAATTGTCCAAGTGCATTCCTTAGTTGGTCCCTTGCCACAGCGCTTTCGTTGTATTTAATTAACTGAGCTGTGGTTGCCGCTTGACCTTAGTTCTGCTTGAAATTGTAAAATGACTCTGTTTGTCAGTCGCCAAATGCTAATCGTTTTAATATAAGTTTTAGTTTAAGCTCAACTTAACATTAAAGTCTTTTAACAGAATTAAGCTCTTTAGTTACTGTATCTACTCTTTGATTTTACCATTGCTCATTGCTCGTTACTTGCTACTCTTTACTTTTTCGATTTAATGTTCATTTAGCCGATTTATCATTTTTTTAAACGTATCTTCAAAAGTAGTTAAGCCAACTCGTTATTTTTTTCACTCGTTGCTTTGTGCACTTTGTAATTAAAAACTAATCCACACTTTCAATTCTTTTCTTTCCAGTTTCCACAGAGCGCATGATAAACTCAAAATCGATACAACTTTAGAGTCGCTCATCAGCAGTAGCGCAGTATCGCTAATTGCCCACGACGAGTGTGTGCGGGTGTGTGTGTCAAAAATAGTGCACAGATTATAAAATTAAAACCACATTAAAGCAACTGCAATTTTTTTTATGCATTTTTTGTTCCTGTGTGCTGTAACAAAGAAAAAAAACAACATAAATAAAAACACATTCTAAATAAAGAAAGAAAATACAATTCAATTCTTGTGCGAAAAGTGAACGACAAGAAAAGTCAACAACAACAACAACAAGAACAACAGCAAGAAAAGGCAAAACAAACAACAAGAAGGAAAATGGGCCAACTGCAAAGGCAACGAGTGGCTCAACTCGCCACACTGCTCTATTATGTGGTGATCTGCAGCTGCTTGACTATTGGTGAGTGTGCATCTCTATCTCGATCTCGATTCCGATCCACATACACACATATATATATATATGTATAGCATGTATACATATATACAAATGCACATATGTATGTGTTTGGCCAGTCGCAAAGTGCAATTTGCAGTTTTGCATTTTATAATTAGACACGTGCGAGCAATCAAAAAAGAAGTTTTTCCCCTAAAGCGAAGTGAAAAATTCAAATTTTTGTTTAGATTTACGGTAGTCAAAGAATATGCTCGCATTTTCTGCTAAAACTGTATATAGTTTTTAAATCTGGCTTTACATTTCAAATTTACAAGAGTAAAATAAAATAACATTTTTTATTTTCATACATTTTCGATATTGTCAACTAAGTGCAAAGGTTTTCTAGTCTTTACAAATGTATTCCGCATATTAAGAAATTCTATCTATTATATCTTATTCAATGAATATTTTTTATCACTGTATGCAAATATGTGTGGGGGTTACTAACGAATAGTTTAATTAGTTAGTTGAAATTTTCCTACAGCTAGCCAAATAAGCATGGCCAATTCAAATCCTAAGTTTATTGCAGCAGCAATAACAACTCACATCTAAATATATTCAACCATAATAAAATAAAGCACATTATCTGGCAAAAGATATGTGAAGGGAATTGCTTTCGCTGACGTGGCTTGGTTACTACCTGAGGCTGAGACCCTGAAAACGCTTGTGTAAATAGGTCCAAAATCAACAAAAGCCCAATTCCAGTTACAGTTCGAAATGCCCAGGGACAGTTTCCTTATCGCTTATGCTCTTACTGTGTCAATATTTACGCTTTGGCCTAGAAGAAGTCTGCGTATCGCGTTTTTATCGCGCCCAACACAGACTCGGGCAACAAAAAAAAAAAAAAAAAAACAGAGAAAAAGAAAAACAGTCGTAATCGAGATGAGCAAATATTATAAATAGTTGAGCGATTAGCGACCCTCGAGGGAGTTACAATTGTCGCAGTTGCTCAAGTCATTGAATTCTGCACCTGACTGCTTCGCTCATCCATCGTCAACATTATAAAAACATTTCGTGCTCAAATATTTGCTTAGCCAAATGCGACACATTAAACGAAATTACCACAATCGCAATCGCAATCGCAATCACAATCTTTCGGTGATGATCATTCACTTAAGCTTTTGTCACGAGTCGAATTTTCCATGAATCGGGTGACACTTAATTATACAAATCAAATTATTAACTTACTAACTTAGCGAATGCCTACATTTTTGGTTTGCAATATTAGCTAGCGGTTAGTGAATGATTAGATACCCTATGATTCTGGCCAAGAACACTTTTTGGTCATCATATTGATGATGAGGCGTTGTCTAAGACCTGTGGATATAAATATAACAACATATGATAGATAGTTTGCTGTAGAAATCTTCTCTGCTGCGGGTATCCCAAAGCTAGGCAAGAAAACGACGACCAATTACCACATCCGCTTTATTTGTAGAACGACTTTTCTTTCCCTCTTTATTATTATTTTTTTAATCGTCATCAGCTTCTGTTCTGTACGGTTGTGTCTTTTGTCTAACCTTTCTCTAAACGGTCAAACAGGGTGGGGGCACTAAAGAGAAAGAGCCGTACCAGTACTTGTTACGGCGAACAACCAGCAACACCGGATCTGACTCGACAGAGTTCTGCCAGCAGTGAAAACAGACTACTAACTTTTAGACGACCAAAGTTCTAATGCCCTTGCAGCGATATTTTTTACAGACGACTATTTAGCATAGATGGGTTAACAGATAGACATGGAAAAGTAGTTCGTCATCCTGATCAAGAGTGTGTGTGTGAGTGTATATATATATATATACATATATATATATATAATACATGCCTGGGAAATGTCGGGTTTGAATGCGTTACACATGTCATGACACACTCATAATGCCCCCTGCAAAGTGCTCGACAACTGAAAAAAAGAAAGAATAAAAAAAGTAAATGAAATTAATTAACGCAACTTTTTTTCGTTAACATGTCCGACATTATTTTCTGCTGCTTAGCTGTTGCTGTAATTCTTTTATTTTTTTTTTATTATTATTTCTTTTTTTCTTTTTTTTTTGAGCGGATTTGATGAAACACCAACATTAAAAGAACTCGTCATCATGCCGCATGCGCCTTCAATTGAATGTTGCAAGCACATTTAACCTAGGCTCAACTGCATTAAACGGGCTTGTCTCTTATATTTTCTTTATGACTGCCCTCAAAACCCGCTGATGACACTCTCTTCTTCTTCTTCCTCTTCTTCTTCTTCTGCGTTGTCCGACGTATCGAAATTCCATGTTTCATAATTAGCCGCGACTGGGAACGGGAACTAGCCTACTTAATTTTGGTCGCGAGCTTTCACTAAAGCCTGGGAAAACACTGATTAGGAATTTGCCAGAATTATAATAATACAAAGCACCATTTAATCAAGCCCAAGAAATTAGTGAAACTGTGAAAAGCGCTTTAAGTGAACAAGTACTAATCGTCGAGTGGAAGAAACCTAGTAAATAGATGAACATACATTATAAATCATCCTGAGAAGTCTTATATCATCTAAAAATGTTCAGGTAAGCACAAAGCAGGGAAAGGAAAAGATAAAAAAAAAAATGATAATCAAGTCATAATCAAAATAAGATATTAAAGATTATAGCGTTGATTTCTTATCAGTAGATGTGCATATATTCTCAGCTAGTAATTGTTTCCTTGAATGGTTACGGGGTATACAAGAATAGCGCTTCTGCTTGTTGTTGTTTTTTTTTTTTTACTCAAGGGGCGACATTCACTGTAACCCTTGAACTTAACAAAGTCAGCGAAACAAAGTCAAAGACGAAGTACTTTCTCCCTTTCTCTCCTTCTCTTTCTCTTGCTACGTTAAATCTCTCAATTTAATGCCAACGACATATTTTAATTTCTTGGGAATCTCTGTTGTGAGGCAAAAACTCTTGACTACAGTTTTGATGAAGTCAGTTGTTGTTGTTGTTGTTGTTGTTGCTGTTGTTGTTGCATCCATTGTTGCTGTGCCTGTTGTTGTTGAGGCAGCTGATGATGGTCAAGCGCCGGCAGCGCAGTCGCTACTGCGTGCTTGCAACAAGCGGAGGCAACTCTAGAGCCTGGTTCTTTTGTGGCACTTTGCTTGAAGTACGCTCGTTGTACTGGGGGCAGGAAAAAGGAAATTCCAATTATGTTCCAAGTCTGGCCGTGCGTAGGAAAAAACGTATTGTTACTACCATCTTTTATGTAGCATGCCACACTCCAAACACACCCCACACACCAACCAGCTCTCCCTTCCCCAGCTTGTGTCGCCTGCAGGTTTTTCTGTCTCTGTTACTCTTGTTTTAATCTTAATCCGTTAAAGGCCATTTTTATAGCGCAGTTCTGACCCCCCCACCCGTTTCACCCCACCATGCCATCTCCTGACCATCCGACAATTGTCTTTTGTTGCGCGTTATTATTGTTGTTGTTTGCCTGGATTTTTTGGGCCGCTTTTGTTTTTTTTTTTCCGCCATTGCAATACTCTCGCTGCGATTTAAGCCGAGCATTTGCTTTAATTAAAATACACAAGAAAATGTAAAAATAAACCGTTGTGGAACAAACATAAAGTGCAGTTCAGAACTCACTTCATATTGTAGCACAGACTAAACGAATGCTGCATTCAACAACCCAATTAGAAAATTATACTGGGCTGTAACTGATAACTGACAAAATGCTCAGTGTTCAATATAATTGTCAAATGATCTGTTGTATAGCAGAAAAAAGAAAACCTTTTTTGCTTTTCAGAATAAAAACTTTTTACAATTCAACTCCGATAATTCGTTATCCCTTGAGCTCCACTGCTTAAAAATCTTTAAGGATGTTAATAGAAGATTAAAATAATACTCATATTGATATACTTATCTTCTTCTTTTGAGACTCATTCACTATCATAATATCCTCTCGACGCAAAGTGAAAACAGTAAAAGGTTCACAATTTACACTGTAGAATATTGCCAGGAGCTGGCATGATTTACTCGAGACACGCTTCACAATCTAATAATGATTATAATGAGCTGCATAATGTGCGCAATATGCAATGCATGGGATGCACGTCTCCTAGTCTCCATGGCCAAGTATCTATCTATCCATCTATATATATATATACATATATATATATATATATGTGTATATACATATTATTTGCATAACTTTAGCCTGCCATCTGCACTTGACTTCCTTTTATTTTTTTTGGAGAAAAAAAGAAGGAGGAGGTTGGGGGCGTGGAGTTGAATTGGAGGCAGTCTCCGGGAATAGCCTGTGCCACACTGACAGACAATTAGTTGAAGTTGATCCAAAAACTTGCGCATAATTAGCAACCATTGTTGCACGCCCCTCGCCTCCCTGCTACTGAGTCGGCGCTGCTGGGCTTGCCTCCCTTTTGATGCAGACCCATAAATTAACTGCAAATGAGCTGCGGCCACCCGCGCCTTACCCGATCCGCTCCTGACTCTCAATCTGGCTGTGTGTGTGTATGTGTATGTGTGTGGTGCCCAAAAATCCAGCTATGTGGGTGCTAATTATGAGTAAGTAGCTGCAACAGCATCCATACATATAGAGGCATATATATATATACCTATTATATTCATATTTAATGAGCTATGCTGAGAGAACAATTCAAGCACTTCTTCGTTTTAAGCATGGATCAAGCAACATTTAAGCAACATTGCTTAAGTAGTAGTAGTTTTGCCCGTCGGCTAATATATAAATAATAAATTACTATCCATCATATATATTTTTCTCTCGGTGTACGCGCACTGCTTTCCCACAACTTATTGCCCTTTGTTGTTGCTTTCCCTCAATTTTTTAATAATCGTCAAAAGTTGAACAAACGAGCCACGCGGCCTTTATCGTTTTCAAGCTCAAGTGAATCAAAATTATCTATATATATAACATATAGACATGCCATATGGCATAATTACAAGTGTCTCTGAATCGGAATCTGAATTTGTGCCTGGTATTCAAATATGCGAAGCGATATTGCAGACTTCAGTTGTTTGTGAAAATGAAAATGAGCTGAGAAAACCAACAGAGAAGTGAAATAATGGATAAAAAAAAAAAGAAAAGAAAATAAACAAGACAAGAAGAATATACCAATGTTTGTGTCAGTTTCAAGTGTCTATCCCGCTTTTCACCTCGTCCCTTAAGTCTAACTTCATGAGTAGCTTCTTTGGATGCCATTAAACAACTTTTTCTCGGTTGCAACGGCAATGCAGTGGAATGAACGGGGAGGGAAATTGTAGAGGAAGGCGCTTTTCACGTCGTGGTAAATGAATACCCGCATATAATGCCAGCGGAATTACAAAAAAAAAAAAAAAAAACACACACACACACACACACACACAATAAGTAGCTAAACCCAAAACCAGCACAAACTTACAACAAAATAACAAAATAAAGCCAAATGAGAAAACCAGCA
Source organism: Drosophila anomalipes (assembly GCA_035041615.1). Lineage (NCBI taxonomy): Eukaryota > Metazoa > Arthropoda > Insecta > Diptera > Drosophilidae > Drosophila > Drosophila anomalipes. The sequence continues at coordinate 41,455,509 of JAWNKZ010000064.1, read as the reverse complement.
AAACAACAACAACAGCAACAACAACAATGAGTTAAAAAAATGCACTGAAAATACAAATGAAGGATTGTTTTGTCGCTGCATTGTTGCCTCCTCCCCCCAACTGAATTTCCCTTTAACCCCCTTAAGCTCAAAATGCGGCTGTCTGTTTCTTTCTTTCTCCATTTCTTTTTTTTTTTTTTTTAGTTTTTAAGTATGATGAATGAATTTTAAATAACAAATTCAGTTGTTGTTCGTAAAATACCAGCTAACCAGAAAAGCAGAAAGAATAACACAGCAAACTGAAGAATGTCTTGAGAAATTATAATAAATGAAATATGTATCATATGCGCAAATGATCTTAAGACCGACAAACTCAATACTGCTTTATCTTTTACGTATATCAATATATCATACTTAGTATATACTCAATTCGAATGCTTTGCCTCAAAATGTGACTTTAATTAGTCATTTATTCCTTATAACTTTGCAAACTATGTGAAATGTCCCTTGATAAACATATGTATATACATGTATGTCTATCTAGGAAACAGACAGAGCTCGAGTCAATAAACTTGACTTAAATGAAGTGAAGCCATCGCCCCTTACCATATAAAGATAACTAATTAGCTATGTTGCATATACACAGTATATGCCCATAAAATGGGCATAGAAGTGTTAAGTCAAGTATATATACTGAATATGTGCCAATCTCCTGGCAGCTATACGGGCTACTGTGTACATGTTTACTAGCTTGCCACTCTCACATAAAAACTAGTTAGCATTTCATTTTATGCATACTATAATTGAGAAAACTGAATTAGGTCTCTATAAAGTGCACACATGAGAAAAAATATTTGATAGGAGACTTACGCAATTGCCCAGAGCCTTGTTAGAATGCATGTTGTAGGTCGGTTACATATCTATATGTTAACAACTAGTTGGGCACGCACTCGCACCAACCGACAACCATATGGGTAAACGAGGTGGCGGGGCGGGGGGAGGGGAGCGGTCTAGTCCAGGCTGAACAGGAAGTGCTAAGAAGACGTGCTGCATGCATGCCTTACAAGTGCGCCCCTGGCATACTAAATTGAGTTATTTAGTCGGCATCGGCATGCGTAATGCATTAGAACACACTCGGCCTAAACCTAAACCCAAACCCAAACCTAAACCGTCGACTGCAACTGTGTTGTTGTTGGGTGTGTGTCTAGGTTTGGTGGGTCCATCCTACCGAACCATACCGTGTACCTTACCTTTACAGTCTACCTACCTATCAACTGAACCGCCTAAAGAGGGTCCCATGCGCATATGTGCAGGCAGGTAACCTGACGACACAACTAATTGCTAATTGGATTATGTCTTACTCAAGCACACATACACGCACAGGAAAACAGAGAGAGACAGAGAGACAGAGAGATAGAGACAGAGAGGGGGAGAGAGAGAGAGAGAGGGAGAGGGACTGAGTGAGGTGCTGGCGTGTGCCAAAAGGTCAATGATACGACCACTTGCGATGACACTTGGAGAAAAATGCTGTATGCAATTCAAGTGCATGGAATATTTTACAATATGCTTAAATTAAGACTAAGTCATTCTTGATTTCAAAATGTTTAAATATGTGTTAAATATAATGTTAACTTCGATTCTAGAACTTGAGCTGACTCGATTTGATTTGGAGAACGTATCAGAATTGATTTGAGAACTGGTTTACTTAATGTCTAAGAGAGAGCGTCTAGATTTATGAAATATTGCAAGCCCACAAGAAATATGAATTTAATTTGCGTCGTTCGACCTTCTCTATGTTTTACTCGAAGTGTAGCCAGAAGGTCTTTTGGCCCTAATCCAGTCGTTTAGACTGAGAACCATAGACTCCACAAAAGTGGTTGTAGGCATCCGTCTGCATTTTTAATTGACTCGCCTGCCGCTTGCAATTGCATAACAATGAGGCCGGGGCGCTATCCAAGTTCGATTTCGTTTTCAAGTTCCTTTTTGGATTACCCCCCCCGTGTTTTTTCTTTTTTTTTTTTTTTGTTTGTTGAAGCGATTTGCCGGGTTGCGGCCTCAATTGTCGTGGTCGTTGACGTTCGGCATTTTGTGTTGGTCGAATGGTCTTAGTTTAACATTTCTATAGTATTGATACCCTGCCCTCTCCCCCACCCCCCACCCTTCGCTTATCCGTTTACCCGTCTTGCCGGGCTCCTGGGTCTTCATTGAGCATTGTGGCCTGGGACTCTCTGCTTGTAATTGTTAATGCAAAGTGCATGGAGCACAGGTCAACTTTCGTTGATGGTTCTAGTCATGTGTCCTGTTACCTTCTGTTGTCTGTTGCCTTCTGCCTTCCCCTTTTTTTTTGTGTCTTTTTCGTTTTAGAATTGTAGTTGCTTAATCAATTCGATACTGTTTCACATTTTTTAATTACTGCCACAATTGTTAGAGCATTCTATTGTTTTTATTGGCTTTCATTTTGTTTATATGTACATATATAGGCACCTATATGCATCATATCCTAAAGAGTTCTCCGTCGAAGCGTTTGCCAATCTTTCAATCTCTGTCTCAAATTGCAGTCCTGTATTCGGATTTTTCTGTGTTTAACTTTGCATCATCCTAATCCACTTGCAGTTGCCCCCTGTCTCCATTTATCTAGTTGTACTCTGCGTATATTTAATAAAGGATAGAAACGCATTAGCTGCCTTTTGAAAGCTTTGATTTTCGAAAATACTGCATTTAAAACTGTCATTATAAATATGTGGAATAGTTACTGGTCATATTTGAATACAGTCAGTCGTTATTTAAGAATCTGTATCTGGTAAGAGTGTTAGAGTGTCTTTTAATAAATTTAATAATAGGGTGTCTGCTTGCTGAGGATAACATGTCTTACAAATCAAATAAAGCACAATTGTTTTCATCTATTTACTATGTCCACCCTTCTACCCTGCATATTGCTAATGTATTACAGGGTATCTTTGTAACACAATCACTCTCATTTGTTTGTCGCATTGGGCTTTCACTTGCTCATTTAAGTATCTGGTATTGTTCCCACTCATTAAATTTCCCACACTCCAATTGCTCAGCTCCCACGCCCATCTCACGCCCCATTCAACTGTTGCTGCTTCTTGCTCCTCATCTACTTCTTCTACTTTTGCTATATTTTCGTCTCCTCTTCTTCTGTTATGTGCTGCACTTTTTCCCACCATTAAGCTTCAAGCTATCAGCTGCAGCTCATCAACTCTGACGAGAGGCCAACCAACAACATCAACATCAACAACAACAGCAGCAGCAACAACCAAAAAAAAAAAAAAAAACTAAATAAAAATAAGAAAAGTGCATCCACAGATTTGCCCTGCTAAATCGCCTGCACCTCGACCCCCTCTCTACTTAGTTCCATTTCATGTGCATTGCTGTGCAGTTTACCAATTCTCAACATTTAACCAAATAAACCGCATTTCTTGCTTGCGCCTCTTCCCTCCTCCCGGCTCACCCCCTAATTCCGCACAACTCAATTGCTTCGTTCACTTCCATCACAATCACATCATGCTTAGCTTAGCTCTCAGAACCTCCAAAGCGTCGGCGTCATTATCAGCCCCTCCGCTCCCTTAGCTACCACCACTGCTTTGGCCACACATTCAGCTCAATTTTGTAGCATTGTCGCTTTTTTTTACGCTGTTTGCTGTTTGCTGTTTCCCCTCTGACTGATGACGAGAGTTACCTTGACTAAAATGCTGCTTCGTTTCGCCACACTGCAGTTTCTCAGCCAGGGGCGGCGGCTTCGGGGGATGGTGGAGCAGGCCTTGGTTAACTTTTGGCAAATAAGCTTAAAATTCAAAATCGGGGCCAAAACTCACTTTAATAGAATTATTGGATACATTGTATTGCAAATTGCTTGCTTCCCCCTTCTTTTTTTTTTGAATCAAATTGAGAAATGCTATTAACCAGAATTGCCTAATATATGTTGGCAACTCTTCAATATTATTCAGTCGTCTGACAAGCGAATAAATCCCTTTAAATTTTTTTCTGCCTACGCCTCGGTTACTGCAGCTTTTTTTGTGACCTCAAAAAAAAAAAATGGAAACATACGCAGAACTTTACAAACTTGCTGCTCGTCGTTGGCCAAGTTGGCGGCTGCATCAACAAGCCTTAACCCTTGGCAGTTTGCCTCCCCCCCCTTCGCCACGTTTGCCGCACTCATCTTTCTTTTTTTTTCCATAGTTTAGAGTGCATTTTTTCATAATTTTATGGCAATTTTTCACATGGCTCTCACGCGTTCACATCAGCTGCAAGTCTTACCAATCCTGTAAAACGAGAGGCTCTCTCTCTCTCTCTCTCTTCACCTTCTCCTGCTGCTCCCCTTGTAAAACTCCCCCCCTGCTGTCCTGCCGCCCTTGGCTGAAGCTCTTTGTTTGCATTTTAGTCATGAACTTTTAAACATTTGTCATGCATAATTTGCGCACCAAATGTATTGGAAAGAATTTTAAATTGATTGTTATTGTTGTTGGGCTTCTTTTTTGTCAGAGAGTGGGTTGATGAGGGAAGGAGGGCAATGAGCAGCGGAGGGAGCCTTGGGGAGGACAGTCAGACATCAGTGTCAGTGTCAATAATTAGCTTAACCCATTAATAACCAAGCAAAACAAGCAGGCGGGCAGACGGGCAGACGGGCAGACAGGCAGACAGGCAGATAGACTCCACATCCATCTCCACCTTCACAGCTGAGTCAGCAGAGAGTCAGTAAAAAGGGTTGAGGTTAGATTTTTGGATTTCGGGGTTACGGGCTCTTGATGCGGGTGCAAGATTAATGATGCAGTTCAAGTTGATACCTGCAGCTAAGTGTGATGCATCTATAATCCCAGCTTGTATCCCAACACTCAGACCCTTGTCTGTCTGTCTGCGTAAAAGTAAAAGTTCATTCACATTGCGTTTTGCCCAGAGACAGAGGCAGACAAAGAGAATGGGACGGACAGACCGAACGGACTGAGAGCCGGACAGTTGGGCAGTTGGACAGCCAGGGCTTATGTTATACGTAACTTATGGTTTTATCTCGGGGTTCAGGTTGTGTCGCAAAAACTTTTTTGATATACCTTTTCCGGGCTTCCAGCGAAATCGGAGTTGACAAAACTCTTTGCTCTCATCTCCAAACTCTCGAGTTTTTTTTTTTGTATGCATCTACATATATATTATTTTTTAAGCTCTGCAGCAGTTCCAAGTAAAGCGCATATAACATACACACTAACATATACACTCAGATGAACAATGGGGCTGATGATTAAATTTTGCTGATTCAGTTTTTGCTCAGTTTTTGCGGATTTGTATCTTTTGCCTTTGGGCGCTGGCAATTTAGTTTAACATCTTTTTTTGAATTCCATTTATGGATGGCTTCCTTTTCTTTCTCTGCCAGCTAGACAAATTGCTTGGTCGCCTTTTGTGCCTTAAAGCGACCCACCAATTAGTGTAGCAATAAGGGATGGGGCATTAGTTTAGACATCAAATTTAACTCGAACAAAAGCAAGCCCCAAAAAGTCGCTCAAAGATTGGGTATAGTTTAGATTTGATTTTGTGACAGGAGAAGCGAGCCAGTGTTAAATCCAATCAACTTGAAAGGCTTTAATTTGATTGGTGACTTATTGCGTTGATGCGTTGACTTGCATATCTCTAGAAGGAAAACATGTGCAATGCTTTGAAGCATACAACAATGCACCATAAAGATTTAATCTTAAACTTTGACTGAAACATCCAAAAACTTTTTTTTGGTAATTTTAAAAAAATTTCTAAATGTCTCCAAATTTGCCTGGATCTTCATTGACACTACCAACAATATCATACTTATTGCAATTTTTAAGAAATCAATATTTGTAAATGTTCAAAAATGTTGTTTATAAATTTGGATTCGATATAAAATATGCTAAAGTAACTCTTACTTCTATTCTCAATTTACCCCGACAATTATACAAAATGTTGCTGTTAATAGATGAAAACTGAAATCGACTTCAGCTGCAGCTAATCCAAAGATATCCTGTCATAGGACCCAATAAATGTCTGCTGGGAACTCGATCTACACACACATAGCCATCTGGTTGTGCCAATTTGGCACAACAGCTAATAAAATTTGATGTACGTTTGCTTGTTGATGCAATAATTCTGCAACAGCAATTAGAGGGGTGCAACGAGGGGAGAGGGGGAGAAGAGGGTTGAGGAAAATACCAGTGTGTATGAGAAGAGAATTGTTTCATAAATTGGCAAAGTGTGCACGCTTAAAAGGTGCCTAGGGATGACAGAGACAGTTGAACTTCAACTACCACCCTCTCTCTCTCTCTCTCTCTCTCTCTCTCTCTCTGTGTCTCTCTGGCTCGCACTCGCCTTAATCATCTATGTCTTTCTCTCTGTATGCCTGTGGATTGGTTGACATTTGATTTCTGACGCGTGCCGCTTTAACTGCCTTCGGTTTTCTATCTAATGTCAGCCCGGTCGTGCAGCGGGAGGAGGTGGTTGGCTTGGGAGGGGTGGTATGTTTTGGCATTAAGCATTTGGTTCGGCCGGGATCTGTGACCAAGGAGTGCCCACATCTCGTGCTCATCGTCATCGTCTGGTTATTTTTATTTTTACGATTGTTTTCATTTTGTTTGTTGCAAACAAATAGGCGGAAAATTTTGATGACGTCGCCTGCCCGAAAAATGCGTGTTGCATGATGGAAAAATCCATCCCCCACCCATCTGCATACTGCATACCACTCCACCCCTTGTTGTAGCATTGTGCGCGTGTTGTGGCCTCATTAATTTTTTGATTTATTAATTATTTATTTGGTAAAACTATGCAAGGAACGTGTTTTTTTCCCCTCATCTAATCCCATGCCCCGCCCACACCGTTCGGGAAACTAGGAAATTAGTAAGTGCCTGGCCTGGCCTGGCCTGCAGTCAGTTAACCCAGACAGGACAATCCTTATGAATTATGCTAGTCATTTTGGCGGGTGTACTCTTATTCCTGTTAAGTGGTCGTTAGTTATTGACTATTGAACGGCTCCCTTAGGACTGTGTCCCGGTTTTTGGCTTTGAGCCACCTTTTCGAGCACCATAATATAGTTCTGCATATTATTATGTCGTTCTCAATACCCTGAACGATTCCAAATTTCCACAAACTAGACCGAATTTGAAAATAAATAACTTATTCCAATGCGTAGCATGTAGATGAATAAACATTTAAAAAAAAAAACGTCCTTCTATTTTTAATAATTGTTTTCAAATTCTTGCTTTAGTTCGTTGTCAGTTTGGAATAGTTTCTTGCTTAATTCCATCGAAGAACTTATGTCAACTCTCGGCTTCCTCTCGAAAAAAGCCATCAGTTATTCCTTCCGTTTGATCGGCAATTAAATCGCAACTAACCTAACAGTACTTCCCCACTCTGCTACAGACTTGTGCTAGCTACCAAAGTGGCTAGCTTACCTTTAACTATATCATTTTGTCAACACTTGCTCTCGGCCAACTTTTTCTCTCAGCTGACAAGTTGCTTTCAATATGACGCTAAGATCTTTTCTGCAGATACTTTGAGAGCTGCTCCACTCACCAACATTCTGTCGCAACTTCCCCTCTTTATTTTTTTCTATTCCCTACTTCCTCTCTCTCTCTCTCTCCCTCTCTCTCGCTCTCTCTCTCTCTCTCTCTCTCTCTCTCTCTCTCTCTCTCTCTCTCTCTCGCTCCCTCTTTTTGTATTCCAAACTTGTTCATCGATGTTGCTGCCTAATGATGTTGAAATGACTTCCTTTGGGTTCGCTGTGTGTGTGCTTATTTCATTTTTTTTCTGTTCCATCATTTTCAGCCAGCTGGCAATTTGTCAACATACTAACTCTCAAACATGCTCGCAATCTCGCACCGGAGGGAAAAAGCGATGAGGAAAAACGAAAAAAACAAAAAAAAAAAAAAAAGAAAAAAAAAAACATTGAAGAATCAATCGCTTGACGAGCGGCAGAAACTTCAATAATTTTGTTTTTCGGCTTCGACCTGCTGAACTTGTACGACTGCTCACGACATTTTGCACTCAATGAATCATAAATGCGTTTGCTCTCCTGCTTCTTCTTGTTTGTAATTTTTTTTTTAGCTTTTTTTTTTAGCTTTTTTTTTTTTAATTCAATTGTAGCTAACGAAGCGGCACATGAGGCAACTTCCCCTCGCCCACCACGAACCTGTGAACCCACGCAAATAAACAACAGGTGTTTTTGTGGCTCCTCTCGTTATTATTTTTTTTTATTATATTATATATATATATATATATATATTCCGGTTGCCCAGCCATGCATGAAAATGTGAGTGCATGTTTTTTAGGCTGCCAATAAGCGAAACCTGACGCACTTGACTAATGACTAAAGAGGCCCCAGTTGTGGGTACGACAGCACGACTTAATGATACCCTAGGGTAGCTGTTAAATTAGTGTTGCTTAACATTGACTCGTAGTAAACTTTAGATGTCTCCGCCTCGGTATTTCGTATTGCAAGAAACTGCTTTGTTTTTTACTTACTTAAAGTTCACAATTGGTTCTCTTCAGTTTATAACTTTCTTGTGTAGGGTAAGTTTGCGTATTGTTCATGCAGGATAGCCACCTCAAAGGTTGAAGTATAAAGTTCCACACAGGAAGTTCAAGCTGATAATCATTTTTGAAATGTTTAAATATTTTATGTGTAGTGTATTTTGTCATTAAAGTTAATGTCAAGAGTGCAGGTTTTTCCAAGCATAGGGTACGAGAATCCTCCTTATAAATACCATAATTAATTATCTCATTTATTCAATACATATATTTATATTGTATTTGAATTTGTATGTTATATTTGAAAGGAAAACATTCTTTTGAGCTCTCATGCATAGTGACAGAAACATTGATTTCTCTTTTATTTCGTTTTATATTTTTTTGGTGACATTTAAGATATATATATATATATATTATTTCTTTTGTTTGTTTGACATTTTGAGAGTTCTCAGTTGTCTCTTGTGACTTATTATGCTCGTATTCATCTCTCGTACTCACATTCGCATTCACATTCACACGCGTATTCATATCTCATGTGCTTAACTAATTAAAATGATTTCCCACAGTCGCTGAAGTTGCCGCTTTTGATATATTGTGGCAACTGCTTTTGGTCCACGCATCTTTTGGGGATGCAGCGTGCAGACTCGGCGGCAAACCACTTAAGTCAAGCAGCGCTGGCTGCTGTTGCACTCACATATACATACATACATACATACATATTGTCTTTGGATTTGGCTTGTTGGGGGATTTTCGGGACTTGCCACAGCGCCACTGCGGTAATATATAATTCCCATTTAGAAATAGAAATGCGGCTATGTGAGCGAGCTCCCGAGTGCTCCCCAGACGACATTTAGTAGACAAAGCGCATCAACAAATAATGAGGCAATTCAACACACACACACACACACACACACACACACACACACACACATACAGACACACTTTCGTAATGTATCTCATGGATACATGCACACGTTCCACGTTCCACGACAATTACTGGCACTCTTCGGCATCTTAAAGATGCTTAAAATAGCTAAACGCGCAGAAACAGCCGCCATTGCCATGGCCATCAAATAGTGTCGGTCGGTAGGTGTCAACTATACATATACATATACATATACATATACCCCCATATCATATCATATAATACATATGTCTGTATCTACTACCAAGTCTATTTTAAGTGCCTCCTCCTTAGGCGCTTAGGTGTTTGTTTGGATTTTGCCGATATATGGGGTGTTCCAGCTGACTGAGAGAGGAGCTTAGGGAGTTTTTCCCATTTAGGAATTAGTATAATGTGTTGTCTTTGGAGATTTTTGGTTTGCTTTAAAAACCAACAAATAACATAATCTTTGTACAAAAACAAAAATGTTAACTCTATCTCAAAATGGAGCTGGTAAACAAAAGGCAAGCAACTCTCGCAAGCCAGCACAGTGATAACTATCAAGAGGCTACTTCAAATAAACTTCCACTTAACGAAGTTGTGAATTATAAGTTGATTTAGATTAAAGTTCATAAGTTAAAATCAATATTCAAGAACGTCAACTGAGCCATGTGCGTTATGTGAACAAAAGTTCGCTTCAGCATTTCTTAAATTTGCATATATTAAAGTAAAACCTAAGAGCATAAATCCTGAGATTAATTAGCTAAATTGAAGCGTGTTTTTATTGTTGGCATCATAAGCAACTGAAACAGCAAGTATATTACGAAAAATCTCTTCAATTGTTTGTTTTCCGAAAATACCCCAAAAATCCAAAAATACGCCAGTCATAAATTGTCATAAATGGAAAAATGGAAAATTGTAAACAAGTCGAATATTCCTAGAAACTGACCCTCCATCTCCCATCCTCCCATCCTCCACTCATCCACTTCTCTCGCAGGCCACTGCTTAATTATGCATGCCCCGAGAATATCAAACTCCAATTTATCAATGCTGCATATGCATTTTAACCAAAGCCCCGAACACAAAACCAGACAAATAAAAATACCAGAAGCCAGCAGCAGCAGCAGCAGCAGCAGCAGCAGCTGCATTTTATCAGTAGCTTTTGATCGGGACAAAAGAGGAAAACAAAATTTCGTATTTCTATAGGAAAATTGTCGGAAAAACTTAATTAGGCAATGTAATGTTGGGAAAGGGGAACAATGGGTGAATTTCGGAATTTCAGCAATGCGTTGCATGCATTTTTTATCAATATATACAAATCGAAAGAGAGCCAAATGGAGAGTGGAGTATAGCATATTGTGCATTGGGTAACATATTTTTCCAATTAGAACTGTCTGCCGGCTGTCGTTTGTCAAAGGAAGAAAAAGAAACAAAAAAAAATATATACATATATATATATATATATATAGGCAAATCCTAAACAGAAACCAGGCCGTCGAGCCGAAGCACTTTAGCTTAACGGCTGTTCAAACACAGCTGTGCGTTTTCAGAGTCAGGACATCGAACCAAAATGTTAACTATCCTGTTTACATAATATGTCAATTAAAGCGAGTGAAACGTTTGGTATATCGAGGATGTAGGGTGGTTGTGGTGGTTGGGTGGTTGGGATTCTCATTGCGGGGCACCCAACAATGTCAACTCAATTTGCTGCAAAGTCAAAAGCATAAAGTAAATTTATGGCCCAAAAAGCATTCGCTGAGGCACCCACTGGGCCCGGATTCGGATTCGGTATGAGGAGCGAAATCTTGGCATAGTTTTAATGGCGCTACGCCTAGGCAAAAACCGAAACAACATTATCGCTTCTATGCGTGCGGGGTGCAAGACAACTGTAAATTGCTGCTCGATCTAAGGGTGAGCGAAAAGAAAAAAAAAAAACAAATAAGTAAGTTTCACTGATATTAATATACCCTATAGTTAGTCAAAACTATTGCCAAAAACATTATTCATTTTACCCTGAATTTAGTTGTGAGAATTGATACGCAACATTTTCCAAGAATAGACTAAGATAGTCTCTAGGGCAGATCAAAACAGGCAGCCAGAAGATAAAACTAGGCTAAAAAAACATTCCTCTGCCTGTTTACATACAGGGTATACTTACAGGGTATATTCGCAACATAAAAAAAAAAAAAAAACGGAAAAACTAAAATAATAATAATTTGATTTTTGCAGCCGCATAAATCAGTTCAGGCTTGACAAGTTAAGAAAATTTGTTGCGACGCAGAGGGTTGCTTGGCGCGCATTTTATATATGTATGTATATATTTCTACAATGTATCTTAAACGCTGCCATTGTATCTTTGTGTCTTTTTGGCATGCACTTTGCCAAATTGCAAATGTGATTTATGTAAGTCCATTTCCTTTGCAGCGTCTTAACACTTCATTTAAGCTGAAGTATGCCCAACAAAAAAGAAACAACGCAACTCAATTCCAGAAAAGAATAGAATAGAAAAAAAAAAACAAAAACCCAAAACCAAAAAAGATACAGCCTAGAGCTCATTCATTTCAATTAGCATTAATCTCTAAAAGCCTTAGCTCGACGCGCTATTGAGGGGTTGAGTGTGCGCTGTGTGTTCACTGCTGTGGTTCTTGGTGGTTGTTGGTGGTTGTTGGTGGTTGCCCAGAAAATCCGAAAAACTAATGCGCCCTCGAAGCTAGCATTAAACGCATTTGTTGTGCATTTTTGTCATCAGTGGATTTAAAGTACCTTAATTGTTGTTTACAATTCAATTTTTCGCTTGTGGTGCCTCTTAAGTTGGCTTACGAGCTTAAGAAGTCGGTCATGCGGCATATGGCAGATCAGATCAGATTGATTTGTATCTGAGCATGAGATTATAACTGTGTAATGAGCACGTTCCATACATTTTTTTGGCTTGGAGTTCCTAATATGCTTCACCGAAAACAGAATTAGTTGTTTTGAATGAACTTTCTTAAACTTTCCCCATAGCATAAGTTGTAACAAAATATATATTATAATAATAATAAGTTATATATTTGTATATATCTGACAATTATGTCAATAAGAATAAAATTAAGTTCTAGACAGCTGCCAATTGAATGTTATGCTATAATTCTTTGTGAATTTTTATTTGAAATTTAATTGTACTTTTGATATGTGACACTAATGTTTTTATATTTCGATTCTATTCTCTGTCTTTCTAGGTAAGTGCCTCATGTTAATGACCCCATTCAACGGGACTTCTCTTAATATACGAATCAGTCAAAACACTCACTCACTGAAAAGGAAAAAGTTAATTCTACATTTGTTGATGGCAAATCATAAATTTGGAAATCGACACTTGAAATGTTTTGCTTTCGTTTTTAATGGCCTGTTTATGCTCTGTCGTATGCCGGCAAGTCATTAAAGGTGACAATGCAATCTGCCACATCCACAAACATACTCACACTCAGATACAGATACACAAACACAGACACAGACACAGACACATACTAATCGCATGTCATAAATTGTAAGCGACAGGCACTTGAAAACACTTCCAACAACAGGCAAAAACTAAAGAAACACGCATAAATTTCCATATAGAGGAAAACTTAACTTGGCTAGTGCTGGGGAGGGTGTGTCGAAGGAAGGTCGGATATGATGAGTAGCATTATATCTCCATATTTGGCATAATGTTGTCAAATAATTTGTCAAAAATTGCTGCCGTTGATTTGAATGTTGCTAATGTATTTGTAAATATTGTTGTTACTAGGTGTGAACAACAAAATGCAGCAACTAATTTTGACACGTGGTGCACAGAATGTGTGTGGTGGGTGTGTGTCCAATGCTGTGTATCTGAGCTATTTTTGTTATGTGTGCAACAGTTTGTCATTGTTGTTGTGGTTGTTGATGGCTCGTTTTTGTCAAACCAAACAGCTGCATTGACATTGAATGCATTTGAGTACCCAAAAACACACACACACACGCACACTCTGGAATCACTCATAACACTCATGTTTCTATTAGTTCAAAGGTCAATTGGCTTTGCCGCATCCAAGCAATGATTTTAATTGTTGTCTGCTTCCAAACTTGAAAAACAGACCATCAACCGAAACGCAAGCAATTTCAAAAGTATTTATGAATAAACTTGAATGAAAATTGTAAGCACAATTTGTAGAATTTCGTTTATTTCAACAATCCAACAATCCAACAATCCAACAATCTAAACAATGTAAACGGTCAATTACCCAATAAACAACATAGCTAACAGCTTTTACTTATGAGCTGCAAATTAGCAAAGTAAACTAAATAATTTGAACTTGAATTTTGAGGATAGTTTAGCAATTCATTGAATTAAAACATTTATCCAAATTAAATTAGAAATAAAAGTAAATTATAAATTATAATAAAAGTAGATTCAATATATTTGAATTATTGAATGGTTAATGAAACTGTTTACGATTCAGCCACAGGTCGCTTAATTTATACCACAAAATTTATTGTTCAATCAAAGCATTAATAATATTTCCCCAAAAAAAAAAAACACACAAATTGCTTGGCTGGTTTGGCTATTAGAAAGACGTCGACTCTGCGACGGCAAGTTTCTTGTGCTAGTTGTTTATTGACAGGAACACAAATTCAATTAGCCTAAAACTGAAACTAAAGCTAAACGTAAAACTTCACCCGATTGCCAAAGCCGAAACTGGGCTATCTCTCGTTGGCATGAACTCACAGCGCACTGACAGGCGCTATAAATAAAAATGGATCTAACGCACAGCCACAGGCATTTCTAAAGGGGGAGATCGGAGCGCGGACATGACACAAAAGGGCTAAAGAACCTACACCATATTTTGTGGCGCCTGCTGCAGCAGCAGCACCACCACCACCACCAACAACAACAACAAGAACAACAACAACAATAATATTTTTTATAGCTTTGTTTATGAAGACCAAACATGATTTGCTCTGTTATGTATTGTTCCGCTTTAGGAAGGACTGCCAACTCGCTTCGATTATAAATATATATATAAATATATATATTTTTTTTATATATATATATATATATATATATATATATGTATATATAAGTGCTTTGCATCAACATCATGGAATTGATTTTTTATGCTGTTCATTTTTCTTTTATCGGCAAAAGGCAAACTCTTAAAATATATTTCCCAGCGAGAACACATGACGAAATGTGTCGCCAAAAAAGAAGCTAAAATAGCAGAAAAAAAAATAGCCTTTTATACTTATTGTCGGACATAAGTATCCAAAAGTATCTTGAACATGTGTATCTATGCCATAACTCAATTGTGTGTGTATTTATATCATAATTTATGAGCGAGCGAAGAGATGCTAAATGCTTTTCCCAGAGCAGCTGCATATTTATGATTTCTGGGTCACCTCTCGCTTTGGCTCTGTCGCATGGGTCAGGCCAGGGAACATTTTCTTGTTGATGTTTTTCGTTTTAACATCAACCACATATATTTATTAGGTTAAGCGCACAAGTGTTTTGGCATTGTATCGTTGTGGAGATGAACATTCTTGTCAAATATCACTTAAACAACTTAAGAATCGATTCTTAAATTCTACAAATTTAATTAAATGCTATATCCAAGCTCGAACCGTTAACAGCGCATCCATTTATTGTTGTTGTTTTTAGGCTCATAACCATAACTTTTAGAGATTTGCTCTCGAGTATTTGGATTCAGTGACTGCTTCCCTTCTTCTGACAGCAACCGCAACACATAAAAGACATAATTCATTTGTGTTCCCGAAACGTCACGAGAGAAAAAAGAAAGCCAGGCAGTCAGAGATAGATAGAGAGAGTGAGAGAGAGAGAGAGAGAGAGAGAGAGAGAGAGAGAGAGAGAAAGAGAATGAAAGAGAGAGGGAGAGAGTGCTCAGTGATATCTGTTCACCGAGGAGGCAACTTTGAAGCAAAAGACTAGCCAATTCCATTTGAAGTTTTTTTTGTAAGCTAGTATGCTGGCCAAAACCGCCAGTAAAAATCGCCAATTCACGTGAAAATGCAAGGAAAGCTGCTGCCAAAAAAAAAAAAAATATATATATAAAAATAACTGCATACACATAAAAATAAAGAAAAAGGCAAAACGCGCCGCGATTTTTGCTGGCCAACACATCTAAACACCTAGGCGGGGTTTGTGAATGGTGGTGTAGGTTTTGTAGTGGTTGTACGGGTTGTAAAGAGGGAGTGTTAGACCGGGGAAGGTAACAGATACATTCAAGGGATTTTATAAACAAATTTGCACAACAAACTGTGTGACGATGCGGTTCAGCGATATATATACCAAGCGTTATAGCATGGTGGGTGAAGAGGAAGGGGTAGCAAGTGCTTTTAGTTCATTTGCAAACAACACGCTGCACATTTTTGCATTTACCAGCCATAGAGTGGTGTATAATTGCTTAAAAAAAAAAAGAAGAAAAAAAAAACCAAGAATAGAATCGCATACAGAAAAACCAAATCACTCGCCGAAACTTTGTTACTCCTTTATAAGAATAGAATCTACTACATAAAAAGAAGTAAACTCTCCGAAACTTTGTTATTCCTTTAGTTAACCACAATTTTGTCTGATGCAAAAACAACTATTCATATTCAAATGGTGCTCTTGTCTGTTGGTGCTGCAATAGACAACAGAAATAAAAAAAATGCAAAAAAAAAAGAAAGAGAGATTAAGTTTATTAGTACACTCAGTTAAATGATGAAAACTTTGTACGTTTGTTATTGTTTCCAAGCGATGTGGCAATTATGATTAGCTTTCAACAACAGTCCGCAATATGCAACTTGCAATTGACAGCGTTTACGGGCAGGTTGGGGGGCAGGTTGGGGGGGCATGGAACGAGGGCAGGATGTGAGCGCTTGTTTTGATTCTGTCCAACTAAAACAAAGAGTAGAAACCAATCAACCGCATTACTCAAATTGATTTGTAAACAGACACATGCAGTACAGAGAAGACAGAGAGACAGAGCAGACAGAGAGAGTGTGAGAGAGAGAGAGCGAGAGAGCGAAAGAGTGGATTTCATTATGCGAACGCGGCA
The DNA here is from genome assembly GCA_035041615.1 of Drosophila anomalipes. Taxonomy (NCBI): domain Eukaryota; kingdom Metazoa; phylum Arthropoda; class Insecta; order Diptera; family Drosophilidae; genus Drosophila; species Drosophila anomalipes. The sequence goes on along the minus strand of JAWNKZ010000064.1, from coordinate 41,439,096 downwards.
ACAAAAGAAACAACAATCAAAGCAAATCCAAAGAAAAGTAAACACATAACAAAATAACTACACAAACAGATCAACAAGAGATGCAAAACGATTGAAAATCAAATACAGAATACGCAACTCAACTCGGCAGAGAGCTCATAAGAAAAAGAAACAATAACACACACACACACACACACACATACAAAAGGAAGAAAAAGAATTGCAAAAGTTGGTCCAGCAACAGATACTATTTGCCACACATCTTCTCCTCCGTACATACATTGACCACACAACCCCTCCAACCCCCCCTACCCCTCTCCACCAGTTGTTTGTTGTCCAAATAAAACGTCTCAGCATGCGAAAAGTTATTAAAACTGTCGATGGAAATGCTCATGACGTTGATTGCACATGCGAATGACAACAGGGGGAACACGTCGTCGACTAGCAAAAGGGGGGGGGCCTCGAGGAGGCTGGGTGGGGTGGGGATGGGTGTGTGTGTGTGTGTGTGATAGTAGTAATATTGGGTCTATATTATTGTTTGGTTTTCTTCCGTTCCGTTGCATGCAATTCTCTCGTGCGCCACACTGGGGGGGCAAGCTTGTCCAAAAATTGACACATAAATTGCATTGTTTATGCAACTATTTTGTTTGTTTTGTCCTACTGTTTCATTTAATTTGAGCGGGATATATAGCCTTTGTTTGTGTGTGTGTGTGTGTGTGTGTGCTTTGGCCATTTGGGACTTAAGCTGCAGTTATTCGGTAACTTGAAAATAATTTGGCACAAAGTTGCCTCCAAGCTAAGGTTAACTTTTGTGCACAATATTTGATTGCGACTTAAATCAAATCCAAAACTTTCGAGCTTAACTCAAAGCAAAGTTTAACTCGCTTTTGCATATTATATTTTGTATAAGTGCAAAAAAATGTACAATTCAATTCAAAGCCTTAACCCAAAAGGGATTTACTAATGACGATAAAAGCAATCAATAACTTAAAAACTTCAATATTCTTGCGTACTTAAAGCCCAGTTTCACACGAGATTCGACTTTCAAAAGTTGGCAAAAATTATATATATCGAGGTGTAATTTTGAAATGAAAAGCAAACAAATGTGAAAATGAAGATATATCAAATACATATATCGATAGCATAAATGTATCACTACACTTCTATAGAATATAACTTATTTTTGTAAATTACTTTCATATATTTCCAATTGATTTTATATGCATATGTGCCATAATCGACTTTTCAAGAGCATATGAGCGGCAACTCAAGAAATATTGCTCTTGGACTTAAGATATGCTAATGTCAAGCCTTGACATTAGCACTTGGGCTCTATCTGTCTGTCTGTCTGTCTGTCTGTCGGTCTGTCTGTCTGCCTGTCCATCCGTTTGTCTCAAATGTGCAGACGTTTCGCTCTAATGAAACATTTGCCCCATCTATCAACGGAGAGCTGCCAACCAGAAACTGAAAACCAAAACTTTAGCATCCCCATCCCCATCCCCATCCCCACCCCTCTGTTCAGCTGCCCTCCATTTTTTGCTCAAGTAAACAATATTTATATGCAATAATATTTCAACAGCCAGGGAGGCAGATAAAGAGAGAGAGACAGAGAGAGCGAGATAGAGAGCGAGAGAGAGAGAGCGAGAGAGAGAGAGAGAGAGAAAGAGAGGGAGAGAGTGGATTGATATGAAAGACAGACAGACGAGACAGTTAGAGAGACAGACGACAGAAATTATGACAAACTCATGACTTGGTATATTTCATAATGATGCTGATGCCCAGCAGCGAAATGTGCTGGTTTTGTTTATGCATATTAAATGTTATAAAGACGCAACGCCAGCAGCACCATACACGTCGGCAACATGGACATCAGCAACATGGACATCAGCAACTGCCATATCATTGTTTTCTGGTTCTTCTGGGGGTACAAAACAAAAAAAATGTGTGTGAAATCAATTTGTCGGAATTGAGCACAGCTAAAGGGGCGACGGGGGGGGGGGAGGGTGGTTGGAGTTGTTTGGGGACCATAGTTATGTGCCAACATGTCAGCATCGTTTAATATTTCATAAGGCGACAGTTAGCCAGAGCGAAGCCAACAGCCGCACTGACTGACAGACAGATATGGGCAGAGGCAAAACTCGACTCGAAATCGGTCATATGGTTCCACATAACTTATTGCCCCCAGATAGAGAGAGAGAGACAGAGAGAGAGAGAGAGAGAGATATTGAGAAAGATAGAGAGAGGTAGGAGAGAAAAGCAGACTCGAAGCATCTATCATTTATACGAGGCATGCCGTCTGTCGATTTTCATGGGAAAACTGTTTACTTGCATCCGCTTCGGAAAAATACGTTCAATAACAACAAAATCTTTTAATTACTCAATTTTCGAAAAGGGGTTTCGAAAAAAATGAAGGAAGAAGCACATCAAATGTAATTTAAGGCACAGAATGCATTAGGACTTGAACTAGACATACATGTACATATGTATGTATGTATTAGAAGGTGCAGGTGCCCTGCAATTGAGTTATTAAACAGCTAACACTTACCCTCTCCCACACCCTTTCCCCATGGCCATAATCAAAAATGCAGGTATCTCTGTTAGTTGCACGTGGTACGCCCTTTTTTGGACACACCCTCTATGGTTGCTTACTTTTCATCTGTTTCTTTATGACTCTGTTATTTTTGTTTTCCTATACACGACTTTCACTCTAATTGCATTTTAATTGCAATGTTGTTGCCCGAAATACGTGTGTATCTCTTGCTGATGCATGTATCTATAGCTTCTATGCAATTACCATTTCCTTTCTATCTGCTCATCTCTCTCTCTCTCTCTCTCTCTCTCTCTCTCTTTATCTCTCTATCTCTCTACCCCTCTCAGCTGTAGATGTAACTACAATTTTGATTCGATTTTGTATCCTTAATGCATTCGAATTTGTCATTGGTTATGCTTCAATTTGGGGTAGATGGTAGAATATTCGTGATGAACATTTTGAACTGAAAAATTTCCTGCAAACCAATTTGAAATCCATTGTCAATTTTGGCTTCTCTAAGTTGACTTTCATTGAAATGTACGACTGAATTTCATTTATCATAGTTTCACCAACTTGATTCAGCAGATTTTGTTGAAATTAAAAAATAAAAAAATTTTACACTTTGAGCTCATAAAACTTGAGTTATTTTGTTTATTGACTATACTAAAAGTCGTATTTCTTAGAAAATGAGAATTTAAGTGTTAAGGGCTTATTAGATTGTCGTAGTTGTGTCCCACAATTCACCCAACTGGACATGGACAACTTTTTGGCTGCAAACTGAGCAACGTGCTGCATTTACATTTGCATTTCCATCTCAAACTGTATGTGCATCTGTAAGTTGCTACAAGTTGCATTCTGCTAGTTGACATCCCGTCGGCAGCGCCTTTTTCATGCAATTTTTGCCCTTTGGCCGCTGCTGTAATTTTTTTTTCTTCGCTTGTCTCCTGTCTCAGGCTTGAGCCGCAGCGCGTGCAAAATGTCAAGCGTGCTGAGCACAAAAATGTAAAAATAACAGAAAAAAAAAAGAAGAAACTGTACACTCAGAAAAAAAAAATGCCCCAATTGCTAATAGATGCTCGCAGTACTTCCGTCTGAAACTCAGGAAAATCAAATTCCTTTGTAGACTTGATTGAAATATAGAAATAATAGTAATTAAGTACGAAAGTAAATTATTTCCAAAACAAACGCAAATATTTGTGCTGCCGAGCTTCTGGCTCATATATTTTTCTAAGTGCAGTTGAGCTGTCTTTAAAGTCAGAATGTCAAAGACAGCTTCCACAGTAACATCTTCCTACTTCTCCATGTAGATTTCAATCGTTGCAATGGCATTTTGCACCCGCTCAAGAAACGAGCCTCTCGCACACACACACACACCCATACACATACACACTCTCCCTCTCTCTCTCTCTCTCTCTCTATCTGTATCTCTCTTTCTGTTGCTAGTCTTCAGTTGTGGAATTTGTTGGTTCGTCTTAGCCTGCGCCTTTGTTTGCTTACTTTAGACTCTGTGCAAATGTCACAACGTTCCACAAATTGAAGTTTGCCTACGAAGCGATGATGATGACAATGCACAGTCATCGCCGCTGCCAACCCTCCCCCCCCCCATCCCCGCACGGCTCTATTGCAATTTTGCCGAACTGCGCTGCACTCGTCCAGAACAGCAGAACTGGCACGAGGTCAATTTGTGGTGGCGCTAATAATTGGGCAAAAAAAAACATATTTAAATATGCCAACTCTTTTAAATTAAAAAAAAAAATCTTAAGCGGTGTAAAAAAGTAGCAAAAATTGTTATATTTTTGTTTTTTTGCGTTTTTTTTTTTATTTAGAGCATTATCACTGGTGAGATCTACAATCGACAGCTGACGGTAATTTACAAATATTTTGGTTCCAAAGAGAATCTCAGTTGAAACCCACCAATAGCAGTAGAAATATGTGTTATGCAGAAGCAGAGCATCTTGCAGTCGTGCTATAGTTTTGTGTGGCGGCTGTGGCGGCTGCTGCGTTTGCATAATGCTATGGCAAAAAGTCAAACTAAGCGCTCAATTTAATGGGCGTGTCCGCCTCCGCCCCTTGGCCAACCCCGTTGGTCCGCTGACGCTGCACAAAGTCACGCACATTAAGTAAACCAACAGCAACAACTATAAACAAAAAAGAAGAGTATTTTGCCTAATTATTAATATTGCCCATAGCCATTTGAGTTTTGCATTTGTGCCTGGTAATATCGCTAAGTGGTTCTCATGCTCCTCTGACTCACCCCATACCCACCCCCCCTCCAGCCAGCACAGCTCCGCCTGGCATTTATTCAGCGAATCAACGATTCAGCAAATGTGCAAATTGAAACAAGAGAAAACGTTGCAGTCCAGCGTTACCGGCAGCGATATACTTTGATACCATAACTAATACCAGCTGATAGCGGGTAGCAAAGAACAAGGTGGGTGTAGCCAAGAAATACCGTCCAAGTTTACCTTTTGAAAAAAATGGCATTCATACAGACAGACAGATGGACAGATGGACAGACGGACAGACAGCATGACGGAGATTGCACAAAATCAATATACTCTGAAACCTTCGGTATCAAAGTATAAAAATACAAACAAATAAATATCCTGGCGAATGGTTCAAAATTTGTTTAATCAGCATCTTTGTGTCCGCTGCATTCATTGAACGAAAACGCAAACAATTAAGCAGAAAAAGAGCAAATAAATCAGAGATTACAAATAAAAGTTAGCAGAAAACAAACAAAAAACAAATTATATTTTCAAGTGTAAATAATTGCGAGTTTTTTATTCAATCATTCTTAATAACGTCTGGCTTTTTGTTGTTAGAAGCGTCTATAAATAGTAGGGCAATTGTGGAGTGATGAGTATAATTAGAAAAAATAAACTATGTCGAGCAACCGTTGGTGGAACACTTAATTTTAATTATTTTTCTATTGCTTTGAGTTTCACTTTGAAGTAAGAAATTCAATCAGCAACTTTGCCGGCTGACTTCCAATGGTCAAGAGCAGCATACTTGGTTGCAGTATTAATAACTTGTTTTGAGGCCCGTCAAAGAATAGCGAAAAGTGCTTATTAAAATACTTATAAACAAAAGTGTGGCCTGCTTGTGTGTGTGTGCTTTTTGTATTTTGTATTGCTCAACTCTCTGGGCTAACTATGCTGTAATTTTGTTTCTCTGAGTTGTCAAAGCGAATCCCGCATCAGCATAAAACTATGCAACAAATTTTCAAAAGAGTTACAACAAGGTTTAAGAGAGGGCGGGGCTGGTGCTTAATAATCGTGACATTTGAAAATTGTTCAGCTGGAATACAGGAATACGGGGAATGTCAGGCAGGCAGCCACAGACATCGACATTGGCAATTCAGTAGAGTTCAGCTCACTCCAGTTGAGTTCAGTTCAGTTTGGCTCATCGCAAGTTTTTGAACGTGGCACGCCCCGAACTCAACTCCACAGGTAACCCTGCCGCTGCCCCTATAACACATTTGAGTAGAGGACAACTGACGAGCCCCCATGTCCAGTTCGGGATTTTGGTGCTACATATGTATTTATGTTACTGGAAATTAAAGCAACACCAAACAAAAGCAGCGAAATTTAGATACACAAAGAGCTGGGAAGAGGTGGGAAAAGTAGCGTAACCCATGAGACTCACAATCGCTCTATTTAAATCCTAATTCTCGAATCAAAGCCTAAAACTACTTAAATCGAGTTTTTGTATTTTTAGCTTGGGAAGTGTTGAAAATCTTTTTTGATATCCTATTATTGAATTATCGTATGATATTCAGTTAATAGCAACTACAACTACAGCCGTAAATATTTGATTCCAAGTCATTCAAATTTGTCAGTGTATGGTGGAGGTAGAAAAGTTCGCTTGCATTCAAAAACTGTCGCTGTCAAACAGTCAGCAGTCAGTTGAGCGAAAGCGGAAACCGGATACTGCCAGAGTTGCCAGCCGCTTACCGTTTCCCGTACTCTCATTCTCTCTGTGTGTGTGTGTGTGTGTGTGTGTGTGTCGATGTGTATAGGCGGGTGGCTTCCTAAACCGTTTCAAATGCGCGGTGGTAGGCGTGGCCAACGCCATTGATAATGGCAGCCCAAAAAGTTTTTAATGTTGTTTATGGCTCCCGCTTACAAAGTCAGTGATTAAATTATTTATGACAGCTTTAAAATGCAGAGTTCCTCCACTTACAGTGTGACCATAAAATGCCGCAGACCTGCCAGTGTTGCCAAACGCGGTTGACACACCAACAACAAAAAACAAAAACGGCAGCAAAAATAGCAACAACTGTAATTGCAATAAACATTTACGGTGCAAGGAAACTGAAGAAAATGAGCTCGATTAAAAAAATAGTAAATATAGTGTCACCAGCAGGGGTCATGGCTATTTCACGAATGCGGTTGGCAACACTGTAAATGTTTTTCTGGTTCTACTGTTCTGCTGTACTGCTGCTGCCGTTGATGAGGCTGAGCCGACAATTGGAACAACATTGTTGCCTCATTGTTGCCATTATTGTTGTTGAGGTCACAGTCATTTCCTTGCGTTCCCTATCTTCATTCCTTCCCCAACTTAACTGTTTTGCTATTTTCGCTGTGCGTATTTTTGTTGTTGTTTTGCTGACACACTTGACGCCTGTTTTGGACATGGCATTGTGCAGCACTAATTGTGCATTCGAATTGCTCTCAAAAATGAAATGCATTCATCCGCATGCATTCAGCACTGTGTTGCTGAATTATATTTGTTGCTGCTACCTTTCAGCAGATCCAGTTAAGGATGAATGATTTATTAAATTGTAGTTGAACTGACTATTAAATAAAAAGGGCAACTCAAAAGATATTTTCACTAATTTTTTTCTTGTTTTTTTTTTTTTTTTTTTTTTTTTGCGTTGAAAAGAAACTTGAGGGCTTCTTAAAATGTCAATAGCAATTGGAAGTTGGAGCACTTAACGTTTACCAAAACTTTGTGGCTTCGCACTACTCTCGCTCCACTCTCTTTGCGGACTAATTAAACGGCAGCCAAAGGCGACAGTTGGCGGCATTTCAATAAAGCTATTCACTTCCCCACAAAAGAGCTGGTGCTCAATAAGCTCATGTGTGTGTTGGTGTGTGTGTGTGTGTGTATGGGCGTGTGTGTGTATGGGTGTGTGTGTTTGTATGGGTGTGTCTATTATTACCATTCACATTGTTTCGTTTAGTTCTCAATCGTCAATTGACTTCAATTTCTGGATCTGCAACAGCAGCAGCTCTTTTCAAGTCATCAACTTCTGTTGCACTTCGTCAATTTCAATTTCATTTGACAGTTTTCATTTTGTAGTCTGCATTTTCCTTCTTTCCTCACTCTCTATCTGTTTCTGTTTCTTTTTTTAATCAGCACGCGCTGACAGCTTCTTTGATGTATGTGTGTGTGTGTGTGTGTGTGTGTGTGAGTTTTCTAAGGGGGAAATTGAGAATCCAACCGTCACCGAAAGCGTCTCCTGCAGCAATCGAATCAAGCCGTTATTACACTGAAATAAAAACGAAAACGAACTTTAAAAAACACTAAAAAACACACTTATTGCATCCACAATCTTACAGATATCGTTACAAAACTTATATGGAGAAATATGAACTTACATTTTTATAGCTTCACAACAATCTTCCACTGGCTCAATAAGTAATCTCTTGATGAACTTCTCGGTTCAGTGTGCAATGTGAAGTCTTAAGTCTTAAAACTCTCACTTACGTGGCTCAGGCACTTGATTAGCCTCTTTTGGAGTCGTATAATTAAAAGTTCGTTTAGCTGGTCGTTGAGTTAACCCAATTGCAAGAGGATTACGATAGCATCGTTTGAGCTTACAGCCAACTTACCGTTACCTCTAGACATGATGCAGATGTAATGACAGCTATACCACCTAAATCATATGCACCTGCCTACCTGCCACTCTGTGTCGGCCTGTGCCTCTCCAGATTGCCTGCAAAATGCAAACTCAGCCAAATGAATGCGAAACAAAAAGTTGGTTGACTGTGGCCTCAAGTGAAAGCAAGGTAAAGAAAATGACGCCAAGAACTTAACTTCAGCTATCAGAAAACCGGCAGTGACAATTGCCCGGTTTCTATTGCCAAAGTAGACAAGTTGACCCATTTAACGGGGCGCCAACTTGGCGCCCCAAGAGGTCGTTGAATGGTGGGGTAGACCAATAAATACAAAAGATACCCCAAGCTTGTTCAGTCTGCGAAGTGGATCCTACTTTCATTTCACATGATTTCTGTACATTGGTGCGAAATCGATGCCACAAGAGCAGAACTTACAGACAGAACTGTGTAAGGGACAGACAGAGAGAGAGAAGAGCAATAAGTAGCCAAGTGCGGAATGGTAATGGGCACTCGGGCGATGGCATCGGTGTCAATGAGTCGCCTGCAACCAGCTGAAAGGTACTGCAGAGAAATAAATGCATTGCAACCAATTTTTGCCACCAGCAGCAGCAGTATTTTAATGCGTACAATTTTCTTTTATTTGCCCAAGATACTCACAACTAAATGAAGTGCCAACGATTTAAAGGATGTTTTCCGTTTCTCAAGCGTATGCCTCACAGATTTTTCGTTTCAAACAGTTGCCCATAAGTGCCACTTTCACATATGAAAATAGATTTTGCAATGTTTGCAAACATAACAAAAATTAAATAAATAAATATAAATTTCAAATGAAAGTGGAAACCGAATGCAGAGAGAAGCATGAAGAAGAAAAGAAAACAGAGCTGTGGCAAGCAAAGAAAGAAGCAATGTGAAATGTTTAAAATTAGATAAGTAAGAAAGAAGCAACGGGAGACTTTGAAAAATTTGAAAAATAAAGAAGCAAAGCTCGAAAAAGCGAGAAACCAAGCAAATAAAATAAATATTGTCAAATACTAAATTGTGACTTCAAAAAATGAAGTCATCAATAAGCGCATTAATTTCGGATTGTGAAGCGACAAAAGAAGCAAAGCGAGAAGAACATACAAATAGTAAGAAAACTATAATAAAAGCTGAAAGAGAAGCTTGCATCCTGTGCATGTGTTGCCTTAGAAGCAAAATTTATTCGCTTTCGGTTGTTCAAATCTTGTCAGCCGATATAAGCATGAAATATGTATAAGCACAGATATATGAATATATATGTGGATATGTTGTCACAAGTATGTTGCGCCAGGGGAAAGTTCATATAAGTACTTTCAAGTGGCAACAACAACAAGTTGCGAGTTATCTGAACAGTGCAATAACTGCGGCATCTCTTCTTCATCTGCTCTTTGCGTATCTCATGCGGTAAAGTTGCTCCTTGCCCGTGTGCTTATCATTAAGCCCTGCGGAGGGCACTAAGCTGTGACAATAAACGTAAATAAAATACAAAAAAAAAAATGGACAAAAAAAAAAAATGTTGAACTTAATAGAATTTAATTTTCTTACTAAAAGAATGAGTGAAGTGAAGTGATGACGAAGCAAGTGGTTTGCCAAATAGACTTTCAATTTTCATAACCAACGCTGAGTGGTTAATGTTGTATGCATGAAAAAGGTGGTTCGGTTGGCAGCGAGCTTTTTGCTTATTTATGTCTTCATTGTTTTTTAGTGGATGTTCAAGTTTTATCTTACCCCTGCATCAGAATCACGAATGTCAATTACTTTTTCTTTCAGCTTCTTCAAACAACAACGAGAAAAAGCTCTGCATACATTGTGGCGCCTCGTCGCTCTCTCTCTCTCTCTCTCTATCTATCTCTCTCTGTTTCAGTCTTAATCTCAGTCTCTGCCTCCATCTCTGTCTCTGTCTCTGTCTCTGTCTCTGTTTGCAAAGTACTCGTAACAGCGAAAGTTTGTCCCTATTGTTGACTCAATGCGGATGACATCATCGCAGCCTGCTTGCGAGCCAAGTCATTGAATGAGCGAATATTTGAATCAGTGAATGGATATATGTATGTATAAATAAATAAATGAAAGGCAACCCAGCTTCCCAACGGGACTATCACAGATCCATCTATCGATAAGTGACGACAGGCTGGCAGCATGGCCTGTCACTCGGCAACTTTTAAATTAATCATATCTTAGATATGTGAGCAGTGTGAATAGAGTGTTAAGTAAGCAGCGCTGATTACGCATTCATTTGACCTTTCAACATATCGATCTGTCAGCTGTCCCGGACTTAAGACTCGTTCAGCTAAATTAATTCGAATGATTTCTATATTAATAATAAATAGCTAAATGCTACTAAGTGGCCATCCTTCGTGCTGTCACATCCATGCTATTAGTATTCCGAGGGACTTGCTCACGCGGAAGCCTGTCTAACTCTGGCTAAGGATAAACTTTGCTCGCTGCTCACTTTTTACTTATAAGTGTATCCAATTAATTACATCGTTTTTAACACCTCTCTACTACTCTCTTTACTTTACTTGCAGGTACGTGCTCAAGTTGTTACTCATCTCTTGCCTTCTATTTCCGCTACTTCAATCTCCGACACTAAGCTATGTGGCAAAATGCTTGACTTTTCCATAATTAATTAATTTTCAATTTTATGGATAGTACAGTAATGAAAACTGTGGCAATTGAGTTGAGCTCACGCTTTATCATTAAATGGACTACAACAGGGGGGGGCGGGTAAGGTGTATACATATATATACATTTATCAAGGGATTGTGTACATATGCATAAAGGGCGACAAGTTCAACGACAGTTCGGCTTTTTATGAAGTGTTTGCAATTCCATTTTGATTGAAATATTAAAATATGCGATTTGAATTTTGACCACATTTTCCACATAAATGGGTTTTCAGTTTTTTATCCCGCATTGGGCATTTTATATTTTATTATTTTCACTGGCAGTTGATGGCAAAAAGCAATTTGGACATAAAAAAAAAATACTGTCATGACACTGCCAATCAATTGGAATGAAATTCCAAACCTCAAAACAAAATTTTCCATTTTATTCACACTATTATTTTATTTTTGAAAACAAAACAAAAAATACACAATCGTTAAGTGAAAATCGCAGGCGGCATCGCCATCTCGCTCCTGCTGCCCACATAATCGAGTAGCTCTGTGTGGCAGTGTTGCAATTGCAACGTAAATAGACTTTTTCAATGCACTTGACACATGCTATTAAATGGTAACGATAGGATTCCACACACTTATTTGCGCGACAGGGGCCGGATAGAGGGGGTAAAAAGAGCGACAGATGCATTTGCTATCTACTGGCTACATATTTGTGTATATTTATTTTTTATTTCTTGTATATATCCCGCGTACATATATAGAATATTTATATGGTGTAACTGTGGCAAGGGCGCACTTCCAAAATGTTCGGCCAGCTCAGCATCAAATGGTGCGCTACCCACAATTTTTAACCGTATACAATTCAATTCGAAAAAAAAAAAGATTTTTCTTTTGACAAAAATACGACTAATTTGTTGATATTAACGAATGTCATTCAAAAGTTTGGCGAGCTCTGTTTAATTCCTGAACGGAAAGCTTTTACACATATGGGCCACTTTGTTATTGGCGAAACGAAAGCTCACCAATACAAGTGCAGCAGCGCCAAAAGCTTTTAGTTAATAGTAGCGAAAAGGGACTCTATTTTGCAGGCATGAAATATGCATTGGACAAATAACATAAAAAATACAAATCGGAGGAGAAAAACTGGCCGCCAGCAGGATGTTTTCACATATACAATAATATCGGTAGTCGTTGGCGCGCCGTGTGAAACCCATTTTAGTGACATGAAAAATGTGCAACAGCCAAACAGCTGCAAAATAATAATAAAAATATAAAAAAAAAACAAAAACAAGCAGAAAGCAAAAAATGGAAGATAGCTGTGAGGCGAAACTCTAAATAATAAAATCAAAATGCAATGAATCGTTGTAAAAACCTGCAAAAGTTATTGAAAAAATATTGTCAGTATCAGGAGGCGCACAGAGAGGTGTAGATTTGGCGATAGGTATTATGCTTTATTCCACCGTCAGAAATAAAACCTATAAAATGCTTCACGTGCACACACACACACACACACAGCCACACATGAAAATCATTTACCACAACGACCTGGGCAGAAAAAATATCCGCAAATAGCGAACAGCTTTACCAACTGCTTTGCATTGGCCCCGCCAAATTACTAGGCTAGGGGTTAATGGTCGCAGTGTCAGGGGCAGTGTTTTGTTAGGTACTGACATGTGTGGTTATGAATTGAGTATGCACACATTGAACAACTGCCGCAGACAGTGTTCCGCTTTTGGTTGCACGCTTTTTTTCTGCTCCTGCAGCACTTAGTGGAATGATCTCCGGGTTTCGGGGCATAAGTCCAATTGGAATTAATTGGATTGCAAACGGAATGTATTTAATGCAACGATTTTTTTTAATAAACCCGCCGGCTAGCACTCAATTGCCAAAGTTTATCCTTTTTGTTGTGTTACCCGCACTCGATAAGCCGCGAATTGTTTTAATAAATTTACAAATGGTAGTTGAAAGGCTTGCTATAGTTGAGATAAAGAATCCAAATAAATTCTAAACGAACGGAACTATATGGAAAACTTTATCAAAAGTTCATAGAAACGTTTTTTTTCTATGTTACAAAAAATTCAATTTGTATATAAAGATTATCGTCTTAGCAATTGAATCATCAGATCAAAAACACACACGTAAGTGTGCACAGATAAGCTCTTATCATCGATACCTCATAAGCGAAATCCATTCACAAAAAAAAAAATATTCAGGCCCACATAGTGACAGCTCGCGAAAGGAAATGTAATAAAAATTATCGAAGTGTAGGCGCCACACATAGTACCAAGATGGGAGGGTGTTCTGATGCTGGTGGATGAGGTGGGTCTGGTTGGGTCACCCAATCACGATGAACCCTATTTCGTTGTCATCGTGAGCACTATGCAATATTAAAACATTTAAATGGTATTCAAGCAAATGTTGCCACATAAATGGCACAGCGCCAGCGGGCCTCCGTGGCCCTCGCGGCATCCTCGCATCTCCCTGTTGGCCTATCCTGCTGCATCTGGTAGCCAAGGCTGGCAAGCGGATCAGGCCCACTACCCCTCTTGGGAACGATGGCCGCAGTCAGTCAGCAGGCAATGAAATTTAAGTTTATCGACATCGTTAAAATTATCTTAACGGGACATCAGTGGCAGCCAGCATGAGACTGGACTGTATCGAACCATACCGTACCGTACCGCATCGAACCGGTTCGGATCCGTTGGAACGTCATCGACTGCGTTTGCTACTTTTTATTACTTATGCCGCGTAGTTGTTCATATAAATTCACATTTTCCACTTCATTGGCAACAGAAGCAGAAGCAGCAGTCAGCAGGAGGCAGCAGGAGGAGCAACAGAAATAACAAGAACAAGGATAACAACAATGATAACGATGACGATGACGACAGCGTTGGAGACGACAATCTCTGCACTTTCATCCTTTGCAGCCACTTTGCATAAGTGAGCGTGGGGAATGCGCTAAAATGGTGGCGTCAGGCGGGGTATTGGAGTGTCAGGCATTTCGAATTGCTTGTCGAAATACCCAGGGAAAATTGACACACCGCACATACGCTGCATAAATCTTGTAACAGTCAGGTTGGCTGGCTGGCGAGAGGGTGTGCGGGTGTGCGGCTGGCGGGCAACATAATTCTCACGTAAGCGCGTAAAAAAGAAGTATAAGAGGAAGAAAAAGGAAAAGTCAAAAACGAATTACAAGCACACGCACACACACACACACACACACACACACACACACACATACACACACACACACACACACAAAGATGTGTAGATGTGGCTGTCGAAGGCGCAGTTTCCCCCCCAGTCACAGGCAAGCAGCCAGTAATGCCATGCATATGAATTATCGATTGTGCGTGAACCTATCTTAAGGCAGGGGTCGAAATCGGGGCCGTGGAGGTTTGCCGTATGCCCAGATTGAGATTACATACGAAATTAAGTGGCATCCAAAATGCCATTCATAAATAATTCATTTCCTTTCTCTCTCCCTCTCTCTCCCTCTCTCTCCCTCTCTCTCTCTCTCTCTCATCACGTCTCATCACACCTTATCCCTTCCGCATTTTGTTGTTGTCAACCAGATGCAGAATGTTCCCCGTGCGGAAATGGTCATTTGTATGTATTTAACACAAATCGATGAACGATATGTGTCTGAATCGTTCGTTCAACTAATTTGAATATGCATTTTTCTGTGATTTGCTTGTTTTCTTTAGATTTGCTGCTGTTTGCCATGCTGCTTAAATGCCTTATCGATAACTGTTATCGATAACAAGAATAACACAGCCCGGCTTGTGAGTCACAGTGTTGAAACATTTAGAACTTAGCTCTTAATAGATCAACGGAGATATGGCATTTATTTCAGATCTATCATAATTATCGATAACATGTCTTTGCTAACGTGTAAAATGCACTTTTAAGTGCACACGGCCGGCACACATCAGTTCCTGCTTCATCATGAACATTGTCATTATCATCGTTAAGCAGATTATCATCAATGCTTAGAGTAACCTCAATTTTCTATTGAATGCTTTGTAAAAGAGAAAACCACTTGTACACGTCATGTCATCCTGTGGCCATTGTGCGTCAAGCAGCCAACCCTAATCAGCGAACATGGCCGAGAATCGGAGCGACAACAGTTCCAGAATCTGCATTTGCCTTCCCCACCATCCGTTGCCCCTTGCCTCTTCGCTCTCAATTTTAGATGACACTCCAGCTCCAGAAAGGAACGCCATGCACATGAATGCAAAAAATGGGCGCAGTGTCTCACTCCATTCACACCTTGCCCCGCCTCCCCGTGACGCCTGCATTTAAATCGAATAGCTTCATCAGCAACTGGGAGCGGAGCGACATTAAGCGGAAGTCTTTACTTCCGCTCTGCCATTCCGCTTCCGCCGCTTCTCGCCCCTCTGACACCCCACGCTGTGCACTCACCTGCGTAACGCAACCACCTGCCGCCCCATCATGCTCCTGCCCCTGCCCCCAACTCGATAATGACAAAAGTGTTAATAGCGCCACAAGCTACATGGGGCACTGAATATGCTGCAAAATTATGCTGGCTACGTTGATGAAATAAAACAACAACAAGAGCACTGAAACAAAACAAAAAAAAAAAACCAAGAAACAAAAACCATCTTCGACACAACGAATATTGTAGGCCCTTTTCATTCTCATTTAAACTGTCTCAGTTGAGTTTACTCAAACGTTTTCTTTTATCTTAGGCAATAAGATAATTACACAAAATAAATAGGTAAGCAAATTAAATGATATGAAATAAAATATGTAGCTATTTGTCAGCGATCAGAGAATTACTCTTTTATGCATTTTACACATTTCGTGACAAAATTAAAATACTCTCTGTAAATGGGGGAACCTGCAAAGGGAAACCAGAGTGCAGGCAACACACTCCCATTCACACACACACACACACACAAATGCAAAGCGCTGGAGCGGATGAAGCTGGTGCAGGGGCTGACAAAAGTAGCTGTGCTAGCGGGCAGGAAATACTCGTATAGTGCAACGTTGAAAGGATGCACGAGGGACGATGACGACGATGATGATGAGGTACTCCTGCTTTAGCACCCGCACTCTTTGGCACCCCTCTCGTCTAACCGGCACACACACTTTACTTTTAACGCACTCTGGACGCCACGCCGAACTCAAGAACTGAGTAACTGTCTGTTGTTGTTGTTCCTGTTGTTGTTGTTCTTGTTGTTGTCCTGACACCTCCTTCATCAACGTCTTAAGCGCGCGTCAAAGTCCTTTTCATTGAATGACAGCCGGTTATCTATGTATCTCTCTTTGCCTCTACGGTCTGCTTCCAGCCTCCTAGTTTACCTTTGCTGCGAGGATCTCAAGTGGCAATCCCTTGCCTAGCCATGCCATGAAAATCATCAACTACACGCGGGAAAACATTTGTGTAACATCTGATTCCTAAATTCGAAAAAGTTTATCATTTATTTGCTGAAATAACTACGAGTTTTATTAAGCGAAAAGCTTTTTTTTGGGGTTTTCACGGTGATTTTTTGTACAGTGTAGACTCGCTTTGCATTTGACTTGCTTTCATATACGCGCCGTTTTTGATACGCTTTTCTTGCAGTTTCCTTTAGTCAATTCATCCCATCTCCTACTGCCCGCTCTCCCCAACGTAGCCAGTCTCCCATTTCGCCGTTATCTTCCAATTAATGGCTCTGTGCAGCGCATACGTATATATAAATAACACACACACACACACATATGCAGTTCACTCAATGGTGTCGCCATGCACTTTTTCCGTTGCAATTTTCCTTTCAATTGCCATTGCGTCAAACACGATTTTCCTATCGACTTATGCAATCAGGTGTATTTCGCATTAAGCGAAAATAAGTAGAAATATTAACTTTTACATTGAGAGTCAGTCAGTGTTTGCCAATTTCTGCAGTTTGAAAAACCCAAGGCAATTGCTTTAATTGTATCTTAGTTCATTTTAAATTTCGATATTCACACTATATTTAATTCTCAGGTCATACTTTCTGAATAATTTTCAGACTTTTAAAAAAAAACATTGAAAATCACTTTATTTTACTCTCCCAGAAGGGTTCTAGTGACATTTTCAGCTGTTCGGCAATCGAGTTGATCGGTTGATAACTATAAAATATGCTGCAAAACAATGCAAAAAGTGTCTAGTCACTTGGGCAACTAAATGTCCCAATGCTGTCTGTCGTCAGTTGCTGTTCGGGGTTAAAGTTGGCTTCAAGCCTGGCCAAAACGCAGCCAGCATATTTATTACAATTAAAGTTGTCCGAGCTAAATTCCCAGGCACTGTGGCAAATGGCAGTATATTGCCGCTTTCAAATGAGGCATAGCCAGCCAAAGCAGCTATGGGCGTGGCATATGTATGTATGGGATGTGTGCGAATGAGTTGTTGTTTTTTGTTATTGTTGTCGACACGCTCCAGCGCCAACAGTGACTGCAAAAATTAGCAAAGAGTAGCTGCCATTTTCACGCTTGATGCACTGCAGCCGGCCAAGGATTCAGTCGCTCAATTCCAGTTTGCCTGCAGCCTGCAGTCAGTCTTGGGAAGTATCCCTTGCCCTTGCCCCTCGCAATCCCCACCCCTTTTTAGCTCATCGTCGCACACATTTTGCTAAGTGATTTATGAGCCGCGCGGCAGCATTTAAAGATGCAAATATTTTTCGTATATGAATTGTAAACCCTGCACTTAAAAAAAAATCATCGTAACAGTCACACAAATTATTTAATTCATTTGACTTTCATTTGCTCCTTATTTGTGTATTGTGTCAAGCACCCTATAATTTAGTAATTATGTTTAGAAATTTTCAAATCAATCTTTTCATTTGGAAATGATAATTTATACTGTTTTTTTTTTAAACTCTTTATCTGTTTTTTTTTTTTCTAAGTGTCTGCCTGCATCTTCTCTCGGGCTGTACTCCCCCTTCTGTGTCGGCTCCGTCGCTTTGCAGCTGACACATGTCTGTTGGTGGGTCCCTGAATGCCACCGACGACTGCTGCTTGCCGCATCTTTAGCCCACAGACGAGACGTACAGATATTTTTGCAATAAATGTATATAAACAGCATGAAAATATTTTTGCGTACACTGTTCATGCCCCTAACCTCTCCCCAAAGCCTTCTTCCACCGCCTCAATAGCCACTGTGTAACGCAACAACAATGAGTACATAAATTTTTGCTATAAATTTTCTTTGGTTGTCAGTGGCATTTTGCAAGTGTTGCCCAACAAAAACAGAGGGCGTACTACCTCGCATCGTACTCACTCCCCCCCCGCTCTAACCTCCTTTTGTGGCTGTAAGCCCCTGCACTTTACTCATTTCAATGCCAACCGCAAAAAGCATTTCCATTCTCTTGTTACTTTCTTGGCTTTGGGCAGATGTTACTTTGTTGCTTTGCAGCCACTTCAAAATGTGGTTTTTGTGTGAATTTAATTAAATATTTAACGGCCGCCTTACCGACGCGTTGCTTGACCACGCCTCCTGTCCAACCATCGACTGTTAATATGTAGTCTCTTTGGTACCTATTCAGTTCTCTGTTTGACTTAAGCTTTAAGTCTTGGCCATTAAATATTCAGCCAAAAGTCGTTAAAAAAGTTTTTTCCCTCAACCAGACTCAACGAAACTGGGTGCCTTTCAATCAGCTTCAATCATATGACGGATTTACATTTTCTGCAATTCGAATCAGCTTTCACAAGTTAACAAGAAATAAAACTGAAGTCCTTATTGTCATCGACTTTGACTGCTTTGCCTACCTTTTCAATCAACTTCAATCAGTCAGTTTCAGTCAATTTTACATTTTTGCCTTGATGATAAACAAATTTAAATGCAAACACATCCTTTTAATGATTATCATCAGAACCCCATGTCTCTCATACATTTGTATATTGTGCTGTGCACTTGAACTTATTTCAAAATTTAATTAAAATTTAATATGCATGAAATTGGACGTTATTCACGTAATTTATTGAACCCTGTACAAATAAATTTATGCTAAGAGCATATTTTCGAAACGGGGATAAAGGACTATGAATGTTCGAGTAATTAAATGGTAGCATATATAAATAAAATATTAGTATACGTATATAAACTTTTAATACTAAAAACTACTCCAAATATTCTTCCTTATACTTAATTAATTTTCAAGTCCTTTTCCTATTCAACCGCAATCAAATTTCTATTTGAGTTCTGATTATCAAAAAGTATTGACAAAAAATTTGATTACATATTCCAGTGCTGCTGTTGCTGCTGCTGTTGCCAAATTCCGACCGAACTGTCAAACCTCACCCCCACCTAAGTCGTTGCCCCCCACTTTTTGATTGCAACATGTGTGAGCACTTGTTTCAGGGGTCGCAAAACAGAAACCACAAAAAAACAAGCACAAAAAAAACTTTGTAGTAGCAAACCACATGAAATTGTTAATTATAATGACAATTGAAATAAACTTCAACACACACACACACACACACCAACACAAGCAAATTAGAGCATATCAGGGAGATGCCAGTTGGCTGTGGGGAAAGAGATGCAAGATAGTAAATAAAAATGCGCTCATTTGCATGCATAAACATGCACGCAGCATTCGAAATCCCCCTGCCCCAAAGGCCTTCCTCTGCAATTTTACAATTTAGATGGCATCCCATCGATTTGAATGGATTCGAATTTGACGTTGCTATAAATGAATTTTAAATTAATTAAAAATTGCTACATAGGCAAAGATAGAGAATGCGTTGATTGTCAACTGTTTCACATTATTTACTTTGCCGTCTGCTGTTGCTGTTTTTCTGTCTTATTTTTTTTAGTGTTTTTCATTTACGTTTAATTTTATTTGCACGTGCCTGAGTCGCACCGTGTATGCAGTTTGGCCATTTTATTTATATGCCCACAGTTCGATTAGCCTATTGTAAACGAGAACTAGGAGAATGGGAATGACTGACTAACGCATACCTCGTATTATTTTGAAAACTTTCTTTTCCTGTAGTGTAAGCGGAGAATTACCCGGCAGTCATACTGGTAGTTAAATCCCGTGTGAATTAAATTTGTTACATAAGTCCACACTGGACATTTTTGTAGGGGGATAGGTAAACAAAAATAAGAAAAGAAGAAAATCTCGGCTTACTCTACCCACAGTCCAGTTTTAAAAACCCTTCGAAGATTATAATAATATAAAATATAAGCCCCTCTTTGGCGCTTTCTATGGTAACTTTCTTCATGTGTCTAGCTCCCAGCTGAGTTCAATGTTCATGTTCATGGATTGTGTACCTATATCTTGTAGATTAGATCCAACCTACTGGCCAATAAACAACAGGGTGTCTCAATGCTAATTGCTGGAGATATGAAAATGTTGAAAGAAAATACATCGGTCTGCTGGTCATTTGACAACCGCATTTTAACCGCTCAGCTATTTGTATGGAATTATATTTTAATTGAAGTCAATTACTTTGTGTGATGGTGTTAATTTAGCTTGCTGTCTCTCTCTCTCTCTCTCTCTCTGGATCTTTCGCTCGCTATGTCTTTATCGCTGTCTCTCTTTTAATCTGCAGAAGAGAGATGTATGTAGTGCACTTGCACAATGTATATATAGTATTGAATACTCTGTTGTATTTCAAACAGTACAAATAGCCGCAAGCAATAGCAAATTGTTTTTATTACACTCTCTTGTTTGTCAACTGAGTTGAGTCACTTAACCTTCCCGGGGCTACAGTTAACTTCAACAACAACTACAACGATAAGAACAAACAATTTGTTCCACTCAATGATGACTGAATGGCAATTGCATGTATCTACATATCTTATGCATACATATATACATATATATGTATCTCAAATATAAAGCATTTCTTTGTCTAGCGAAATTTCAAGTTGAGAATTGCGGTCGATGCAAACGATGCAATTTAAAGGATATTTTGTGCAAAGGAATTTGACGATAAATTAATACTGTTACTTTTATTCAATTGGTCGAATTACTTTGTTTCTAATTGAAATTTAAATGAAATTGTTTGCAAAATCTGACAATCAACAGAAAACAAATATTCAGGATAGAAAGAGATAAATATAAGTTAGACACACGATTAAACGATTGCGAATATTTTGATAATAATTATAGAATACCAGTTCAGCGGCATCAATTGATAAGTTTCAAACAAAATAGCATGTATGATTAATATAAGAAAAGCTTAATCGAAATTATGGTGTAATAATCATTAACATTAAGAGATCATATTTTATGTCATACATGAATTTAAATTGAAACTCAAATGCATTTATTACGTGCAATGCTAACTTTTAAGACTTAACACATTTTAAAATTAGTGTGTTTTTTGACAAAGAACAACTCTCACAGCATTCTGTCGGGCTAATGACAATATTTTTTCGATTATCAATTGAAAAAACGTCGCTGGCAAATTGTGGCACTTATACTTGATAGAAAATATACAATAGCTTTTCCGACTGCAATCATCTGTCATAATCGAAAGACTCCAGCAGCTGCAGTTTGAGCTGAGATGCACATATGTCGAAATTAGTAAGTGAGATCGAGGGAGGGAGATGGAGCAAACACTGGGCGTCAAGATTGTTGCATGTATCCGAAGTCAGGGTGTATACAATATAGAGGGTGGGCCGGGATGTGAATCCCTGCAGCAGCAGTCAAGCCATCTATCATGACACTATGGCAGCACACTGACAGCTCAATTGAGTCACGAGTCGCCAAATCGCTAAAAATCCCAAATGCAAACGCTGCAAGGCAAAAACCAAGAATTAGAAGAAACCATCAAAAAAAATCAAAAAGCAAAATTGATGACTGCAAAAAGGAAACGACGAGCCTCCGCTTAGATAGTAGGACTGAAAATGCTTTAGTCGCACAATTTTTGATCGATGGGCCTGCTGCATAATTTGCGACGGCCTGGCAACCCTCATGCGACAACAAGGATATGGTGGGTGTGCCAGCAGTCAGCAGTCAGCAGTCAGGTAGCAAACTACAAGCAGCACGGCCTACACTACACTCAAAGATTAGTCGGTAGTCCTCACCTGGACTATATATAATATATTCTATACCTACAAATTCTGTAGTATAAATAACTTTCGAAGCATTTTATAAATTCACATGTTACGTGATTTTTTAAAATTGTTCATTTGTGTATTAGAAAAAAAAAATGTGGTTGACTTTTACTTTTAACCTATAACTTCGCTAAGCTAAATTGTTAAGTGAATTCCTATAAAGATGAGCTGACTCATCTTTTATTTATTCCCCTTAGTAATCGATCAATAAGGATACATTGATTGTGTGTCTTAGAGAGCTAAGAGAGCTAAGCTAAATGTCATTATAAATTCCTTGCATTATTCGCCTTAAATTTGTTTCTACTTTCGCAATATTTTGCTGAGTGTACAAAAATGACTAACATAAATCGCTCAGCGCAACCACAGACGGGTGGCATGGTTAGCTATTGGTGTAATAATTTTTGATTGATGGCTTGATTGATGCCACACGGCTGTTGACTGAGAGCCGCTGAGCTGTTGAGGTCCACTTTTCTAGCTCAATTGGGCAGCTAGGTTGGGTGGAAGTCTATCTAATTGATACTTTCTCTCTCCCTCTCTTTTTCTTTCGCTCTCTCGTTTTCTCTCTCTCTCTCTCTCTCTCTCTCTCTCTCTCTCTCTCTCTCTCTCTCTCAGTCTGCCTCCACTTTTCTTTATATCCGCCTTTCCCTTTCGTTTATCAAGAGATTGTTTGAGCTTTTGCTACAGTGCATTGTAGTCTTTTAATGAGTGGACTCCCAAATGAATCAATCGGCCATTGTACTATATTATTAGACCCATCGCCTACACGCCCTGCCCCACTCCACCCCCTCCAACAACAATCCCCTCTCTCTCTCTCTCATTCACAATTAAGGTATGTGGGGGGTTTGCCAACGCGTTGAGTTATAGCATTTCGTCGGCTTCGCTTCGTTCGTTCGTTCGTTCGTTACGATGATTAATTAAATGGCATTTTAATGAGTTCACTCGCAAGCGGGACAGTCGCATCTCTCATAACACCCACCCCCCTCCACCTCCTCCACCCCTTAACCTCTGGATGCATCAATAATGTTGAGCTGGCAGCGCTGACATTACCAGAAATATCTGCATTGTGGAATTTTGAACGCGCAAATGCTTTGGTTAATTTATGCAATTGAACTTTTGTGCCAAACGGAACTCGGATTAAAGCTGGAGGGGGGAGGTGGGTGTGGTGGGTTTTGGATGCACAACAATTGCTCATTTTACGCTCAAGTTCAACTGTAGAATACCCATAACAAACGCACAATAGATCGCCAGCCGGCTTGTTCTCGAGCATTGGTCAAGTATTTTAGAATATTGAATATTGCTTAACTAGCCAGCGTAGCTTATTAGTATTGAAAAATAAGTATACAGTTGAATTAGCTTCTAAAGAGACGCTTTGTATAGCCATCCATTTCACTTACCCAACAATTTCTCCTTCTCTCTCTTTCTCTCAATGTATTAAGTCGTAATTCTCAGATTATTTCTCCAGTAGTAGTAGCTGTCACTCGCAACTTTAAAAGTTAAAAATTTATAATGTGTGTAGGTGTGCGTGGTGTGGTGTGGTGGAGCAGGCATGTGGGAGAAGTTAGTGCGATGGAGCTGTAAGCTCTGGCCAGATACCAATTACCCCAGATACCGAGATTTGGCAGCTTCTTAGGCTTACTTATGTCACACATGCGATGCGGCAGCAAAAGCTTTAAAAAGAACTTCGGACTTGCAACTTTTGCAAAGAGTGCACAGAGGGGGAGAGGTGACAAAGGCTCTTCACTGGTTTTTGGGGTTTGGTTAAAGTTGCCGACCAGAAAGGCAACGCGGAAAGCAAAATAAATAAAAGCCAACACTAAACTTTTGGCACACACCAAAAGAAAAAAAACAAAAAAAACAAACAATAAAAGCAAACCGAAAAAAAACACACACGAAAAAAATGAACAACAAAAAAATTTAAGAAAGCAGAGCTAGATGCAACTTTTGCCTTGCATTCGAAACTTGCCAAGCAACTAAAGGGCTGCAGCCTGAGCTAACGAGGGCTGGAGCCAAAAGACAGTGCGTGATGAGACTGAGGAGGGTTGAGAGTGAGAGAGTGCATCAGCAGCCGTAGACAACATGTACCAAAAAACTAACTGCTTACTTAACAAGACATATTCAAGCACTTAAAAGCAAAAAAAAATATAAAAAAAAATAAACAGTCGTCAAAGGGGAGTGGATGGGATGGGATTGCCTGAAGGGGGGGGGGGGGTGATGCGAAGTCTGCTTTAGCTGTTACAAGTTCCTACAACTTGGCAGCATTTCTTTTTTCCTCGCTTGACTATCTCCTTTTTACGTCAGGTTTGGCTTAAGCCATACGGCGCAATTCGCTCGTCAGCCAAAGAAACCAAGCAAATAACTACCATACGCCCTCTTCTACTACATACACACACATACACACACACACACACACACACAATCGTTACGCACCCGCCCTACAAGCCATTGAGCTTTCACACGCCATTTTGTAGACAAAGCACATGGTGTCGACCGACCTCCAAAGCTCGGCTTGAAAGCAAGCCGAGAGACAGAGAGAGAGAGAGAAACAGAAAGGGAGAAGGAGGGAGTTGAAAATGTGGTGGGGGAGGGAGGGTAAATAACTTTATCAGTCAAGTTTACTTAATACAGTAGTAACTTAAAAGCGAAGAGCGCGGCAAGCACCAGAAAATAAAAGTTATGCGCGCATAATAAGCTCAAGTTTTTGTACTTTTTCATTTTCAGGGGCACCACTTCTTCTATACCCTGTTAGGTGTTGCGAAAACAAAAATATACTAAATACACACTTATAATCTATAATTGGGATGCATTACGAGTCTCTCTCTTCTTTTTTTTTTTTGTGTATTGAATTGAAAGAACATCTTCGCCAGCTTACCAAAAATTATTTATTTTTTTTTAGAGTCTTGGCCTTTTATGCACACAAAGATTTCCAAGTAATCTGTTCATGGTTTGGGATATTGTTCTTTAGACCGTTTTTCTTTTAATTTTTTTTTTTTTTTTTTGGAATTCAACGACTTTTTGAAGGTTATTACAGAAACTTGATTTTTCGTGTTTTATATTCGCAACGTTTCGTATACATTATAGGTAATGCCTTAGTTAGGCACATTGAACTTTAACATTCTTACCTTGTTTTTTTATTTCCATTTTTTTTTCTTTTCTATTTTGTGCCGTTAACTTTCAGTTTCGGGCACTGAAAATATTCGGTTTTTTGCAATTTCTTTGTTCATCGGCTTAGGGCTTCGCTTTCGCTTATATTTTTTCGGTATGTTGCCAACCAAACTACTTTTTAATATCCAATGTCCTGGCTAGGTCCGGACAACGCACAGGAGAACTTACCTTGTGCCCGTCTCTCTCTCGCTCTCTCTCTCTCTCTCTCCCTCTCTCTCTCTCTCTCTCTCTCTCTCTCTCTCCCTCTCTCTCCCTCTCTCTCTCTCTCTCTCTCTCTCTCTCTTACGGCTTATCTCTCTCTCACTCTGTGTCGTTATTTTTT
The DNA here is from genome assembly GCA_035041615.1 of Drosophila anomalipes. Classification (NCBI taxonomy): domain Eukaryota; kingdom Metazoa; phylum Arthropoda; class Insecta; order Diptera; family Drosophilidae; genus Drosophila; species Drosophila anomalipes. Next base: position 41,413,568 of record JAWNKZ010000064.1, on the reverse strand, counting down.
TTTTTTTTTTAAAAATTGTGATTGAAAAACTTTTGTGGCTGTAACATTTTCGCGCAATTTTGTTTGGCCATCTTTTGATCTGCGAACTTTTTCTATATATACATACTAAGTACTTTATATACATTTTATTCATATTTTTATCCGATTTGTGTTTGTTTGCTCCTTGTCTGGCAGCGCAGTGGCTTGAATCCTGTCAACCACTGTTCCCGTTCTTTATTGTTTGTTGAAGTGCTTATCTAATATTTGTACAGCATATTTCCCAATTATGTGTGTAAACCTGGCTATAGATAGATTTACACTTGAAATGACTGAGAGTTTCAATAATCGGTTAAAAATTGGTAGTTAAATTGAAAGGGGAGAAGCCGGTGCAAGCTTAGTTCTAATTCCATGGATATACTGAGTGTACGGAAGACTTTGAATGCGATGGGAAAAGCAGAATTGAAAAGAGTGTAATTTACCGGGAAAGAGAAAGAAATCACATTTAAAAATATACATTCGAACATCCGCATCTGTTCACACTTGATGGCTGCTTACCACTTTCTGCCTGGCATATAGAGTGGCTCAGCTCTTATGAGAGCAATTTGCAGTTGATCTGTTTGTTTTCTACCTAGCATCCACTCTCGGTTCACTTGCTCTTTTGGCCATTACATTATGTTTATCTCTTTAATCCCTTTCAATCGCAGAATTTTTTCGAGTTCCTTTTAACCAGTTGCTTTGACATTTTGTGTTTTGCTTTGCTGGTGTTGCCACTTGTTCAATGCTCATCAAGTTTTCATTAGCCATTTTATGGTGCTGGAAGAAAAAAAAAAGAACCGAAGACAATGAGATAAAAATGTAGACTACTTTGTCGCCACTTGGCTTCCCATTACGCGAGAAATAGTTGAAAGAGGAGGAGAAGTTGGAGAGGAGGGGCTTGAACATTACTATCAGACTCACCTGCCTCCCTCTCGCTTTTACCGCTTCTCCTTTGGTCTTAGTTGTGCTTCATGCGCTCATAATGACCTCATTTGTATTAGCATTGGCTCTCAATTGAAGCACTTGACGCTGTGGCATTTTCCTGACTTTTTGTGTTTCTGGGTCGCCCAACGACGAACGCCACCATACGCCTCCCGCGCCAAAAATACACACACACACACAGAGCAGACACAAAAGCATTTTCAAGTGCAGACATTTTGTGTCAATTAGACATTAAAACCCACATTTCAAATTGACCTTCGATTCGGGCCATTGAAGGTCATTTTCCAACACCATTTAAATAAAATTGTGATTTCTTCTTATGGTCGCATTTCTCTTAACGAAAAATCATTCAGCTAAATTCAGTAATTTCTAACAAATTGCCTGTCACTTGGCCAAAAATATGGTTTGCGTGCTTTGCATTTTAGTTTCAATTTGCAATTAGCTACAAATTGATAGACTTGGCGATAATCAGTAAATTTAACTTTAAGTTAATTTACGTTAGCTTTAATGAGCTATATACACACATACCCCAATATTGAAAACTGACCTTAAGCAATGCTGATCGATTTATTCCAAAATAAAATTACTACAAAATAAAAAATCAAACCTGCCAAAAACAAAAATATAGGCAAATTTATATTTTAAAGGAAACTATAACATTTATATTTATACCATCATCCAACCAAATATTTAATTAATCAAATTAAATTATTAAACTCTCTGTTTATAAGTGTGACACTTAGTTCTGGTGAAGTTCTCTAAATTTCTCTAGTAATTGGAACATGTGCTTTCTTTCATCCACAACCGTCAGAATTCTCTGGTGCCTGGCGCATAAATGGCAGCAATTACGACGGTGCACAAGTGCGCCAAAGCAATCCACTGTCAAATGGCCAGCTCTAGGGTGTAGCCACTCCTCCCAATCCCCATCACCCTATCTTCCACCCCTTTCCAAGCCTACCATTACCCCAGCCAGAATCGTCTCTTAGAGGCAGCAGCAACGGCAACGTTCATGAAATTTTCAAGTGAAATTACATAAAAAACAAAGCACCTTAAAAGGGGAATTTACGACTCAATTATACTCTGTGCTTGCACTTTTGTGAATGTGTAGCTTGAATATCATAACACAAATTTCTACAAAAAGTTCGTCTAAGAAAATTGCTATTGTATTAATGAATTTGCAGACAGAATTGTTTATCTTGATTAAGCAGTAAGGAATCCAGTTACTAGTCAACCTACAAGTTCATCACAGCCCATTGAGCGTATCTAACAGGGTATGCAACAAAACTGTCAATGGCAAGCGTCGTTGAGCGCGTCTGCTGTGTGATACGGGTGTGGATGTGTATGTGTGTGGATGTGTGTGTGTGTGTGTGTCTTTGTGTGTGTGTGTGTGTGTGTGTGTGTGTCTTTGTGTGTGTGTGTGTGTTTGGCATATTTGTGAATTCAAAGGGCATGCGACAGACAGACAAATGGATGAAATTCGCGACGTGGGCGACCACTTGAGGTGCCTGTGCTTCACTTGTTGTCAAGAGCGGGTGGGTGGGGAAGGGGGCGTGCAGAAAAGTATGCAACATGTTTGAATACAAAAGAAAGAAAAGAAAACGAGGCGACTTTCATCGTTGTAGCGAGTGCAAATAAAACTTGAAATTTTCGAGCAGATTGTGTTGCACATGTGACTGGCAAGCAAAACAGCCCCCCAATCTGTACCCCAAGTTGGTATTTTATGTGAGGGGACGGGGAGAGGCTGTCTAGGCTCACGCATGCATGCCTAAAAGTATGCCATCAAATATGCCAAACATGTTCTTACAACATACTTGACGGCGCCATCTAATGTTTATTACCAATATATGCATCAAACTTAGAAGCCACCCACCGCAAAGGGGGTCGGGTTGGTTGTGGAAGGTTTACGTTTTAGCCCTTGAAGCAACAGCAAGGCAAACAAAATTTTTAGCAAATATGTAGTTCTTGATCGACACTTGGCACTGGAGACAACAATCTGGCAACCGTTTGATCCGTGCGGCCCCTTAGTTTTGAGGGGGAGGCAGGGCACGGCCTAAATTTAAAGGGCAATATTTTTAGAATGCCACCTCGCAAAATGCTCCCCCCCTCTCTTCCCGCCTCAGTCCCATTAAATAGGCGTGGCAGGCTCTTGAGCACGTCGTGTCCTCAAAAAACTATTGTTTGGTGGTGGTCGTTAGAGACTGTGTTTGGGGCTGGGGGGCAGCCTGCCAGCCCAATTTGGGGCTGAAAAAGTATTTGCTCGACGTTTTTTACGCATTTTTTGGTTACCCATTTTTGTGCCATAATTCAAAACTAACTTTGGGTGCACAGTTGCTGGAGTTGGGTAGAGGAGGAGGGTGTTTTGAAAATGACATAAATCAACATATTTTTTCTTCTGGTATTTTTGCTGCACCACAAACTTTTTGACACAAACAAAATTATTAATTTTAACTTTTAACGGCTACAAGAAATTAAAAAACAAAAAATAAGCGTACAATAAAAAAAACTGCTCCATATTGTTCACCACTTGAAATTTAAAGTCACTGTACTTCTGTGAGTGTGTGTGTGTGTGTGTATATTTATGCGTTAATTTGCACATTGGCCCTTTTCATATTTTTTTTTTATACTTTGATGTCCTCTTTAATGTGCAATTGTTAATTGTTTTTCAACAATAATTTCTGAGCCTGCGTCCCAATTCCGTTTTAATGTCCAAGAGAGAGGGCAAAAGGAAATGCCATATGGCCCTCTTTTCTGCTCGCTTCCTCTCGTGCAGCTTCCATATCGTCAGCGTCTGCATGCGATAATTCGTAACCGCTTGTTTATTTATTCGGCACCCGGAAAAACCACCCCCCACACCACCAGCACAGAGACGCGAACTTTATCTATGGCTCTGTGGGTGTGTGTGTGTGTGTGTGTGTGTGTGTGTTGGTTTGTTGGTATGCCTTTATTTTTTATTTATGCAGCATGCATTTAAAATAAAATAAATATAAATTAAGCATACGCCCGGTGCAACACAGCCGTCGCCGTTGCGAGTGTTTGAAGGCACTGCACCGCAAACTTGGGCACTTGCCAACACTGGCTCGAGGCACATTAGCTAAGTGCAGAGTCAAGTGATTCTGGGGTATGCAACCCACTCATCCAAGCACCATTTAACTGTTTAGCTGGAAATTGCATTGAGTATGTCAGATGTGGTTCAAATAAATAATTTAAAAGAGAAGAATATATTTATTTTAAAAATTCCTAAATTTAAGGCCTATATTTCTCAATTTCAGACGATTTTTTAATTAATGTAGTTTAGGTATAGCAAATAAAAGAAGCTTATTTGTTAGATTCATACCTAACTCTCTTGCGCTTGTAGTTAGAGCATTCAAGCCACGTTATACAATTGAAGAATGACCCCAGTGGCCATCTTATTGCTGTTGTTGCTTTTTGGATGCATTAATGGCATGTAAAGGGGAGAGTGGCAGCGTTGCATATAAATTTCTCATATTTAATTTTGCGAGGCACTTGGTGCTGCTTTTTGGCATTCAGCGTGCAGTTTAATGCCATAGACCACAATTTATTCATGCAGGCCCGCAAAACAAAAAAAAAAAAAAAAAAAAAACAGAAAAGCCCCACACAAAAAGCATAAAAAACTTGAAAAGCATATTAAGTATATGTATAAATAACAACGAGCACAAGTAACTAATATACGGGTCAGGAAGTCGAAGCTGTGAATACACTTTTGCATACGTCCAATTTGTGTCCAAAGAGAAAGCTATATAGCATATGGAGAGATTGGAGTAGAAGGCAAAACAAATATACATTGAGTGAAGAATGCCCTTTCTGGTAATAAGAAATTGTATTATATAAAGCGAATTTATCTAATTACTTTAAAGGCGGAGAAATCAGATTTGTTTTATGATATAGTAATCCGATTTTGCTAGATTATATTTTAGACCTCGATATATTTTCTATCTGAGTTGGGAAATCTCATGAATGGACCCATTAATTTCGTCTAGTGCAGATTTATGCCAGAAGTGCTTATAATACCCTGTACCAAGGGGTACACAATCAAAAAAATAATAAAAAAAAAGGAAGGAGTAGGAAAATGCGTATCAAAGTAGTGCACGCATGAGCGTGTAGGTGTGAGTGTTTCGAGTGTTGTGCACTCATTTACATTAAATAAATAATGCACTCGAGTAAGCACTGAGAATCAGTTCCGTGTTTTTATTTCTCTTCACTTTTTGCATGAACTTTTCCACATTATTCAATGTATTTTTTATTTTGGTTATGGAACAAATGTTGCTTGAAAAATTCAATGGATGAGTGGAGGGTACACAGGAGCGGTGCAGACACAAAAGAGGAAGAAGAGCAGCAGCCATAAAGTTGTTAGATGAATGCTGCTTAGCCCAGCCAGATGGGCAGACAATCCCCAACTCCCTTAACCCCTTTTGCCACTGACCGTTGTACATAAATTTTGTACTTAAGTGCCGCACATTAACCGCTGGCTACGCTCAGACTATTTAACCCGCCCACCCTCTCCCGCCCACTTTAACGCCCCTTCCAGCACCACCTGACAACAAAGGCAGCTTCTTGACTGGAGCTTAATCAGATGACCTTAGCTCTCTTTGGTTATGGAGGCGACGATGGAGGCACTTGCTCCAATAAAGTGTCAAACAAATAGCCAAGACATTTAATTGTATTGCTCATGAAACTTAAAATGATAATGAAAAGCGACAACACCTACAAGAACAACAAATCAGCAGCTGTAAAGAACTTGACGCTTTTTAAAGTTGTGAACTTAAACTCTTTGTCTCTGAACAGAGAGCCGAGCACAAAGCGCTGCTCAAGCGTTTAATTGACCGCAATTAGCCGAATGCTTAAGAGAACAATGGACAAGTTTTTTCTAGCACTCACTGTGCACACAACTTTTAGTTGTTGCTGCAACTGCAACTTACCATGGATTACAGGCTGCTGCTGCTTGCCAAAAACACTTTCTTCCCGCCCCTACAGAAAACTGCAGCTAATGATTTGCCCTTTTCAAAAACTTGCTCCAACTGGCTGACTCATTTTTATATTTTTGTGTTTGAGTTCATTTAATATAGATTTTTTATGACCCCGTCTGACGAGCTCTCAAATAAAAAAAAACAAATGATACACAAGCTACAATTTGTGAATTTCATAAATATTTTGATAGGATTGTAAAATGTAATTAAATAATTTAAATAATAAAGCGAATTCTTTTTCATCACTTGGCTTAATCAATATTCATTTCGGGATTATAAACACTGATGCGTTATATAAACTCTCTGTATGAATAATAGAAGAGTTGTTTTTTAATATCAGTCTAAAAAGGCTTGCTTAAATTAATAATTTAAGCACCCGCACACATCCATTTTATAATATATACAAAAGTATATATGTATGTAAGTCTATATTATAACGCATTGTCTGTTTGCAGATACGCAAAATTGTGCTTACCACGCCCACTGTCCGCACAGGCATACACATATGCCGCAACACGCCTTTTTTTTAGCTCTTGTGCGCAACTGGCAATTAAAATTAATTTAAATTTGAATTACTCACACAAAACACACACACACACACACATACATACTTACATGTGTGTGTTTTTAAAAAATGGAAGAAAAATAAAACGCTCATTTAAAATGAGTAGAATAATACAGTCGGGAGTGCTCGACTATCTACTGTTTGTAAAGTCACCCGTTCCATATTTTGTATATATGCAGTTGGTTAAAGTTTCTCATCATCTATTTGTCTGTTTTTTCTGTGTAATTACAGAGTTAAGCAGCGCGCAGCAGCAACCCAAGCTGGAGATTTATCCGACGCAGGAAGTGCAACGCAAACCTGTCGGCAAGCCCCTGATTTTGACCTGTCGCCCCACTGTGCCGGATCAGGCGCTCGTCACGGATCTGCAATGGAAGGATAACATGAACAATACTATTTTGCCCAAACCGTAAGTGTGCATTAATTGCTAACATTCACTATACAAGTATATATATTTTTATGTAGCCTATCACACATCTGTCAATATATATATATATACCGATAAATATATGTATATGCGCGTGTGTCTGTGTGTATTTATCATTAATAAATTTGTTAATTACTTTTCATAATGATGTATACCCAAAATTACACAAAAAAAATAAAAAACACTTTCAATCACTTGAACTATTATTCTTCTGTAGGACTAATTATGATCCACTCTATGATTCCAAGGGGAATAAAAAAAATGTGTAAGTGCCGACAACAACAACAAAAGCAACAGCAACTAAAAATTCGTTACGTTTGCGTAGTTCAAATAACAGCAACACCAACAGCAACAATACCTATTCGTATTCGTAATAGTCTCGTATTCGTATTTCTATTCGTAATATTCCTTTGAACTACGAGCACGTGCCCAGCAGCCCACCCGTAAAGCCTCGCCTCGCCTCGCCTCGCCACGCCTCCCGACTCCCTCTAAAAGCTCTGTTGTTTTGTTTGCCGGCATGTTTCATTGTTTGTTGTTAACTATTTTGTGTTGTATTATTATTTCGTTACATTGACTGATCGGCAAACGTCTCATTAATAGAGACTCTAACGTACACATACAAACACAACACAACCCCATAAAACTCCCCATACACACATTGTATCTGATATCATGCGAATTGAACTAATTCCAATAGCTGCTCTCATGCTCTCACATACATAATCGTATCAATTAAATCTTTAGCTGTTGTATACTAACCAACTCCATCGACAGTTAGTTTTTCACATACCATTCGAGCATTCTCTTCTTCTATTCTCGTATATACATATAGCTAATGCGCAGTCATTAATTGAATGTTAGTTGTAAGCATGAAAGTATACAATTATCATCCAGCAAATTAATACAGTAATTTATGTTGATCTTTCTTATATAGTTGGTTTTTTAATATTCGAATTAGAGTTTAGTTCACAATTGAGAGTATATATTCTCAGATGCAGCTAACTTAATTTGCTTAAGGTATGCTCCGTCAACACCAACTTGATAGTAGTCAACTCAATTGAAGTCAAGCGCTGCCAATTGCCATCGTTTCTTTCAGATTGCTCCAATCATGGTGCTCACATACGCTAGAATAGTTCGCTTTATTCAGATGATCTAAAAAATTCCAAATAAAAAATAGCATATTTTTACAAACTTGGACTAAAGTTCACTGATTTCCATACGGCCAAAGTCGCTACAAAAAATTGCAATCAGTAAAAATATCATAATTAAAATATAAAAAAAAACGCCAAAAAAAAAAAATGGAAAAGAAAAAAAGTTGTAAGATTTCCCCATTGCTTAAATCAAAATCAAAAAAATGTTGTCGACACTTTCAAGCACTCGGACAGGAAAAGCGTGTTAATTAATTTGCGTAAAGAGGTGCAACAATGTTGTGAGAAGAAAAAATAGTGAAGAAGACGGATAATTTTAAAGTGCAGTCCAGTCAAAAACGTTGCCAAAGGAGAATTTTCCACTTCTGTCACCTGGGACAAGTGCCTTTTATTCGCCCTTCTCTCTCTCTCTATCTCTCTCTCTCTTTTTATTTTATTTTTTTCTTTTGGCTGTTGATTTTCCTTCTATACACTGGACAGCTTTTACTATTGCGTGCCAATTAACAGGAATTGGCACATTAAAGTTTATATGCCCAGCGTCAGGAAATAAGGAATGCTCTGCAGACAGACTTGCAAATGCATCTAAATTAGGATTGTTTTTGAAGAGTGTTACCTGAAATAGCAACTTGTCTGAGTTTAGTCTCTCGTTACACATTGAAAATCTTTTCACATATTTATAAATCTGTTGACCAAACTATGATTAGAAATGTATTGCTTATGAACATCATTTTAGTTTTGGCGAAAGTACAAAATGTTGCGTGTTTTTTTTTATATATTACCAATGTTACCTTTGAACCGATTTGAATATCTCAAACTGATATGTCAACCAGCAATAAATGCTTAGGAAACTTTTCGTTCGCTGGTTTTTGCTTACCGAACCTCATTGTGGGGTAAATTCTTTAAGCCAAAATCCCTTTGCACAAATTGTGTGCGAGCTCAGTGTACGAGAACTGCTATAGAATTTAACATTTGTATTTTTTACATTTCGGATCAGACACTGACCTCGGGGCTGACAAAAAAAAAAAAGAAAAGAATCGAAAACAAACACACTCGCACACATTGACAATTGCTATTGAGCTTGGCAACTTTTCAATTTGCTCGAGCATCGTTTCGAATTGCCACATTTTAGGCGCACGCATCAACGAAACTGAAGTCATCTCAACCGAACTGAGCTGAATTGAACTAAAGTGAGTGGGCTCCACATTCAATTTGGCCAACCCCGAAAAATAACCAGTAACAAAAAAAAAAAAAAAGACACCAAAGCAAACTCAGGCAGCTCTCTTTGTATGTGTGGTGAGGGGTGTGAGGGGTGCGAGGGGCGGGGTCACATCCGCACACTACTACTGCCGAAATTAAGTTTTCGACAAGCCGAGTTGCATTCTTGCAAAAGCCGAATGTAATTAAGCTGCCCCAAACACAACACACAGTTACACATACAAACCAAACAGCCCACAAAAGTCAACACCGAAACTCCAAAAAACAGAAAACAAATCGAGGCTCCAGCTTAGGCCTATTTGCAGCCCGGGCAAGTTCGAGACACCCCTTACGCCGATCCTCCCTTACCACTGGAAAATTGTCGAGTTTTTCAGTTGTCGAGTGTCGAGTTAATTAAAGGGATTAAGTTCGGAATAGTTCTCTGTGTATGAATTCTTATGCGTTTTGGCAACGTGACTCCTCTTAACTTGGGTCAGTTTGCCAAATTGCCATATTACTATTGAAATGCTAAGTCCATTGCCCATAAATGTGCATTCAAATAGCATCATCAAGTTAGTACTAAGTTGCAGAAGTTAACTGCTAACTGTCTGTCTTAACTTCACTCAGCTAGTTCTCTTCTTCTTCTTCCATTGTTCAGCTTTTCTTTCCTTTCTAATTAGTCCTTGTGCGGTCTTTAAGTGCTGTTAATTACTCTTTGCCTTTCTCTGCCTGTCTATTCAATAGACAATCTCTTTAAGGCATCTTTATTGCGTATGTTTGTCCGCTAAGGCGACTGCTTATTCCAAATTGCAGCACTTGACTTGGACATATGACTTAAAGGACTTATAGCAGTGCAACAACTTGGCAAACGCCTCTCCCTCTCCCTGTCCCTCCTACCCTTAACCACATTGTTTTGGCTCATTCTGTGTGCAATAACATCAGCAGAATCGAGGAAAGGGGGAATGGGAATAACAATAACGACATCTTTATTTCCATCTAAGCCAAAGAAATGCAATAAAAAATTGTCGCCCCTAAGCGCCAGAATGGCGGCTGCCTCAAATTCCCCAACCATTGTAGACCACCCCTCAATGCGCTGATCAAACCCCAACAGAGACAATCAAAAAAATTTGATTTTTCCGTACATGCGTGATTTTTTTTTTTTTTGGCTACTGTTTGTTTGTCTTACCCCCTCTTCACCCACTTTCGACGTCCCATTCGGCGACTCCGTCTGCTCCAGTTTTTCTCGTTTGGCGCAATATTAAAAATCCAACGCAAATATTTCGGAACATTTTTCCCCCAATGTCTTCCGCTATGCGTTGCTGTTGCCATTTTGTTTTCCGCCATTCTTATACCCTAAAATCATTGAAAATAGTCAAGGGTATAATGAAGCTCGAAAGGTATACAACCGACAAAAGTAAACACCATAAATTAATTATTTACATATTTCCGATCAGCATTAAAAGGCGAGTCAATGTAGTCATTTTGCGATTTATAATAGATAATGTCTTGGGCTATATGTATATCAAGGTATCTCACAGTCGAACTCTCTCGACTGGAGAACTCTTATGCGTTCTTACTTATTTTCTTTCAAAAATTTTATTTTCTTACATTTTTTTGTGCATTTTTGCTGAAGACTCTTTCTAGCATAATTTTTGAACGGCAATAGAGCCTTTTATCTGTGTGTATGTGTGTGTGATTGTTTGCGTGTGTGCTAGGCAAACATATCTGTATGTGCACAATTTTGTATGAATAGCGAGGGGTTTTTGCATTTTGCCAACAATTGCAAAACGCAAATCGAACGCAGGTTGTGCTCAATCCGAAACACACGAAATATGCACATACATACATATATATAAAACCAATTTCAGCAGTAAGAACCAAAGTTATTCTTGAAAAACAGTTGAGCCAAAGTTAAGTTACTCGGAAAGTTACTCAAGCCACTCTCTTATGTCTCTACCATACTCTTTTCAATCTTTGCGAAAACAACCAATTTTCACAAGGACTGCGGCTTAAGTCATGATGTATACCATAGAATAAGTTTTGAATTTGCAAACATGATTATCGATAATAATTATTATGTTATTATCAAATTCAAATACCACAAGGATAGCGATTATAACCATTGCTCGTTTCTTGCTCAAAAATCTCTACTCGTTATCCATTACTAGTTAGTTAGTTACTCGCTGCTATTTGCCTATGGCCCGTAACTGGTTCCGTTTCGGAAAACTTTTGCACAAAACTACGTTTGGCTACAAAAGTTTCTGGTTTATTTTTTATTTTAATGTTTTTATTTAAGGATTGGGACTGGGATTTAGTTTGGGCTTGGCGGTTGGTTTGCAAAGTGCAGCCATAATAATAACCGCTATGCATATTTAGTTTAGCGCAACAAAAGTTTTTTAATTAATTAGTACGTGCCCTTTACCCGTCCAACCCACCTCTAATCCAGCAGTAGGAAATAGTTATATGCGAATTGTGACGGTTTTTATTTTTGAATTTTACGGGCCTTTTTTGTGGTTATTTCATGCCAAATGGCAATTGGCAAACAAAGTAAGTGACGCAGCAGCCGGCGAAAAGTTTTTAATGCGTAACGCCTGCGCGTATGCGAAATGCCAAATTGTTTATTTGCGGCAGAGCCAGAGTTGCCAGGCATCTGGTAAGCGACATTTTTTTGCAAAATGTTGTGCAATTATGTGATACGAAATTGTTGATATCGTGTTTGTCTGCTCAATTAAAAAACCAAGGCCAGTTAAATTGATAAAGTTAATGAAATTAATTGCTTGAGTTGTGAAGTGCAGAGTTGCAGCACTTTTCGAAATAAAGTTTAAACTTGTATATAAACATCAATCGATATAAGGATAACTGGATCTGTCATGTTTCATATGAAAATGTGTTTTCTTTGCCGTATCTTGCCAGTGTTTTATTAGCAACAATCACAATCATAAGAAAAAAATTTAACTTAATTTTGCATTTATTTTATTTTATTGAATTGAACAGTCTCTCCTTAAAAAAAAAAAAATTGGTGTTACTTAACCCAAAAAAAGAATAAAAATAAGTACTGCTGAAGCCGAACATTAACACCACTCCCCGAAACACAATTTTCTTTTAATTTTCTGTAATTGTTATGACAAAAAAGTGGAAGATGCTTGCAAATGAAATGCGTGGCATGCAAATGAGAACATAAACGAGAGAAATGCAAAAAAAAATAAAATACAAACGAAAAAACAGCAGAGTAGGAAAAAGCAGCAGCTACAAAAACAATCTACTAACAACGACAATGCTCATAACAATTATTATAATCATAATCATAAACATATATACAACAAACAAAATGTTCATATTATACCACTCGACTATAAATATGAAATAATTTCTTTTCATCTCTCTCTCTCTTTCCCTACGTACCCACATCCCTTTCTCTTTCTCTACCTCTCGCAGGACGGGACGCAACCATCCACCCATGTATACGGAAACATTGCCCGGTGAAAGTTTGGGCCTGATGATTACTTCGCTCTCTCCGGAAATGGGTGGCCAATATTATTGTACGGCTTCATATGCAAATACCGAAATACTCCAGACGAGCGTCACAATTAAAACTTACGGTAAGTCAATTCACTTTAACAGCACACCTCTACCCACAGCTCACCCCTAGCATCCGTAACATTTGACCCACTCAAAGTTTTGAGCATTGCCCCAAGGCACTCTCGAAATTATACGGAAAGTTGAACAGTTGATTTATGGCAACTAAACTCGTGGCACTCAGCTGTAATCAAAATTCCACTGACTTAATGGTGTTAAATGTTGAAATCATGTTAACTTTGGAAATGAAAAAACAACTGGGCCTTAAAATAATAATTACAATACTATTCAAGAATGATGAATGAATGAGAAATGCATTTCAATTACTCAATCAATTGAATATCTTACCAAATAGAAGTACTATAATTTTGACAACACTTAAAATAACTGGAATGCACTCATATGCCATTAAAGATGACTTGCTCTCAAGAACATTTAATCATATCTAATATGGATTTATTTTTTTGTTCAGTGAGCATTGCAGCTAACAAAAGTAAACAGCTTTTTGTCGTTTCGTGCAATGGCTCATTATATTTTGAAGCATTGTGAAAGCATAAAAGAAATGGCATGAAATAATATGAATGGCAGTCCAATGGCAGTACAAAGACGTTACCAATAAGCAGCACAAACCAGAAAACCAGCAATATCAAGCACAACAAGTATCACACACACACACATAGACACACATACACACACACACACACACACACACCACACACACACACATACACACACAGAGATGCACTGGCACACACTCAAACACGTACAGTACGCTGTGTGTGATGTGAAGCTTCAGGAAAGGTCACAAGTGGCGCTGGAGAAGTTTTTTCGTGCTCTCGCTCTAAATGCGAAAACTGGATTGATTTTTCTAAGCAATTTAAAGTGCACACCGACCAACGAGCCCGAAACGACCCAATCGTCAACGTGGGGTGGCAACTTATAGTGGACGCCACCAGATACGGTGCCTAGCTCTACACACACGTCTGTTACTCAAACAGACTCACTCCGGTCGTAGTGCGACATGTGAGGAATTTACAGGCTCGGGTTATGCAAAGAGAGATATCCCAAAGCGTTACGTTTGTCCAGAATTGAGAACTTGTGCCACACTCGCAGAGCTTCTCGCAGCACGTTTGAGCCAAACCGTTCAATGTAGTCAAATATTTTGGTACAAAACTGACTTTCAGTCGTGTGTGTGGTTTTAGTTTTTAAAGTGGGGTCGCTAGTTTGAGCTGCTTAGTGTTTAGCAGTGTCAAACAAAAAAATAGTGCAGTTTGCAGTGTTAAAATGCATTCTTGATAATGATTCGAGTCTCTTGGATAGGTCTTGAAATGGTCTAGCCAAAGCAAACTGATTCTTTGTCCTTTAGCTGTGGCAAGATGATTGGCAAGCAGTGTTGGTTAAGAAAAAATATCTAAAATTTTATTTCTTCACTTAATCAGTGTTGGTAAATACCATAATTGCACACTATTTTCTAGTAGCTGTAGTTATTTAATGTTTTAGAAGCTATTTAAGCTACAGATGTTCGGCTTAGCTATAATATTCATTTGGAAAAATTAATTAATTAAAGTTAAAGTTAGCTAAGCTATGACGCTAGGTACATTCTGTTCATTTCTTTAACAGTACGCTTATCTTAGAGCAAGCATAACACAAGGATGTATTGCCTTGATTTAAAAGCTTAAGCAATCTTTTAAAGTGTTTGGTTTATTTGAAGTGTGTTTTAAACAAATAAATCAGCAAACTAGTCACTATACCGACTTGTAGTTCTCCACAAGCAGGCTGACCAGCTCTTTAGCCCTTCAAAGCACCCGAATTACGCCAACAGAATAAATTCTTGTTAATGTGTGTGTGTGCGTGTGTGTGTGTGTGTGTATATATATGTTGCAGTCATTGTGTGTTGACAACTCACAAGCTGCATTTAGTAAAGCAAATAAGCCGCAAGTGGAGGGTTGCTGGTAGACGGTGGGGCGAAACGACAGGGGGAGGAGTGTAAATTGTAGGAACTACCCAAGTGCGTGTAGGTGTCCTTCCAAGTCGAGCACTTGCAACTTGCAGCGTGTAGGTGCCGCCTTACTATTTACACACACAGAGCGACACAATCACACAAACACACATGGAGCTGCTGTAACTGATGTAACTGTAGCTGTTGTTTGTGCCACTCACAGCTTAATATTTCAATATTTATGCTTTTAATAAATGCATATGCTGCAAACAAACTTCCGTTGCGAAGGGCAACTTCCGATGTTGCCAAAGTGCGATCAAGTTTTACACTGCTGGACCACGCTGTATGCCACAAGCAGGCATCACCCCCTTGCTCCACCTGCGTGCCACATTGTGAAAGCGATATATTAAAGCTCTTGAATTCCATTGAATTCCAACAACAGCAAAATGTGGAACATCGCACTTTATAATACCAATTGTACCAGTTCTTTCGTCTTTCAATTTTCGTCACTCGTCCTCCCTCCGTCCAAATGTATGCGATTTGCATCATTAGGAAGTATATATTATAAAATTGCATTCTCATAGCATGAATATTTAAATATTATTCCTAAGTGCCTAAGCCGATTTAAATGTGCTCAAAAATAGCCACGCACTTTGTTGTTGTGGCTTTCGTTATTTGTGGCAATTGCATAACGTAGTGTCTGTATTTTTACATATACATAGTTTGAATCAATTGTCATACGACTAATTTAAACCTGGACTGCTTGTTATTGTATATATTTCGATGTGAATTTAAGCTGCTTACAATACTCTGCATACAATGCTTATGGACAAAACGCTCGCCTAAAACTCTCGATAAAGAAAATATAAATGCTATACTGACAGCAACTATACTTTTTGGAAGAGAAAGAATGGCTCATCGAAAAGTTTCCTATTTCTTGTCTTTTTCCTTTACTTTGTGAATGCAATTCAACCACAAACTCTTCCTATCAAGTTGCTCGCAATTTATTGACCCAGCTGTCATTGCTACAATTACTTTGGGAACAATTTGAATTTCAATTGATATAAAATCAGTGGCTATACTTTTAAATAAAGAACAGATATCACTGAGGTACAACTCAAAGTGCCCTGACGCGATTGAAAATAGCTGATATATATTTAATTTAAATGTATATTAGATATTATTTATTTATTATTTATTTTTGCTGTTGCGTTTTTTCAGTTTGCGTGCCAGCTTAAAGCGCAACCCAAGTCTTAACCAAACTACAGTTAGGTTATTGCCACACAAAATCCAATTTCTGTTGCCTGATTTTTAATAACTTGCTGCAGTTGGAGGTTTTTTCACTTATTTTTTCAGTCTACTTTGTTTTGTTTGGTTTTTACTGCAGCACGAACTTTTTCAATAAGTTGCGAGTCGTGTTTTGACGGTGTGCGGCATCTTTACGTTTGCCTGTCCTGTCCGATTGTGGGTTTTATGCACCCCACTGTATCCATCGTGTCATTTTCTGTCCCCTGACGTTGTCCTTGTTGTTGTCCTTGCCGTTGTTCAAACTAATAATGAAATCGTAAACTAGTTCATCTCTTTTGCTTTTTCTCTTTTTATACTCTCAACTCATTGAAAATGGGTTTAATGTTTTTGACTAAATGTATGTCACGCCCAGAAGAAAGCATCTCCGACTCCATAAGTTATATATTTATATATATATATATATATATATATATATATATATTCTTGATCAGGATCAACAGTCGAGTCGATATAGCTATGTCCGCATCTCTGAGATTTTAAATATAGATTCTTGTATACCCCGGGCAGGACAGGTTTGCTTAATAATAAACTGCAAGAAGATGAAGTTATAGTAAAGAATGTATACTCAGATTGATCTCACTACAATCAGCAGGCTCAAGCATTTTCTGTATGCATATCTTGCAATAAAGGTATATCGTAGTTGAGCTCACTCGACAACAGCGTTGTTACTGGTAATATTTGCTATTGTTGTTCTTTGGTGTGTGTGTGTGTTTATTTTGATGTTGTTGTCAGACGTTAGCGAAAAGTGTTTGCACAGCAAAATCTCACACGCAACGACACAGTAACAACCAATACCAAGTTGCATTTTGTTGGCTTTTGACCCCAACTGTAAGACCAGCTAAAGAAAATTCAACGGAAACTTTTATTTATTTTATATGTTGCACATACACTTGACTGAGACGGAGAATGGGATAGACTTACATACATAAGTTGTCAATAAAATTGGGAAATGGAAAATGTTTCTTACACACAACTTCCTGCTTTTGGCTTTGGTCAGACATCAGAATTTGGCTCAAACATAACCTATTGGCACCTCTTTTGGCACCCACTGCACTTTAAAGTGGCTTGTCTGTATGTGTGTGTGTGTGTGTTTGTTTGTTTAGCATCTACAGACAGCTGGTATAGATGGACAGATGGCTTGTTATTACACTGATTTATAAATAAACTGTACATATTTGAGCTGCACACACACACACACAGAAAAGTTAAAAAGGCACCTCAGTAAATGCTGAAAACTGCAGTAGCCATTTTACTTAGTTTTTTATTTTTTTGTTGCTCTTTTAAACTTCTCTTGCCGGATTCTGTACACAATTTCCAGTCAGGAAATGAGTGGCAACGCTTCTGTTAGATTTTAACTCAACAGAGCAATCCATTTCTTGTTTTTCCTATCACCTTTTCCGCAAAAGCATCTCGATTAAGCTATGGCCCAAAAAAGTAGGCAACATTTTTTGTTCGCCAATATTTACATACATTCTAAAGCTGCAAATGTAATTCAAACTGCATTATTAATGTAACTTTATTTCTCACTTTTGATCCACAATTAAAATGCGGACTTTTAATCCTCTTGAAAATTTACGACCCATCAAAATTTAAAGATAAATTTTACAATAATCAGTGCAATTTCCAACAAAACAATGCTTAAACATTGGCTGTAATTTAACATACCTTTGGGAGCGCACAATTTATTGTAGTCATTACAAATATATTTGCTCACCATCTATCAATTTCATATGATGTACAAAAGCCATCATTAAAGTAGAATAATGGCAAAAAGTCACTAAACTGCAGCAAAATAAAATTGCACCTGGGAAGCAACCCCAAATGTGGAGGTTGCACCCACATTTCGGGTGATGGGTTGCATTGTGTTGTGTGTGCCCCGGTCTGTTGATATTAAACAGTTTGTTCTGTAAAATATTTTACTTTGCGCCTTAACTTTAGCCCCTCTCAGCTTCGATTTTCTGGCTGACTGGCTGTCCAAGTTGACCGAGTGAGCTCCACAATTCTCCCACGCTTCCCTGTACAATTCGCCTTTGCCTGTTTGTGTTTGGATTGTGCTCAAGTATTTGATTTAGGAATTTCAGTTTGCAATTTTTTCAATTTCTGTTGCTGTTGCTGCTGCTGTTGCTACTGCTGCTGATGCTGTTGCCCCAACATAGATTTATTGGCATGCCTCGGCACCGGCTCCGACTCCGTCCGGCTCGTTAGTAACTCTTGGAGCGCATAACATGGATTGCGGCAAGTTCGTGGACTCGGGTCATGATTCGGGGTAACTTGAACGCCATCCTGATGCTTACAAATGCGCTCACATTGTAGGGAATTTGTGCGCTTGTTTGGATTGCTTTTATGTGCCCGTGACAGTTTGTTTAAAATTATATTACGTATACGCCACATACACAGGACAGACAGAGAAGTGCTAACGTTACAACTTGTACAGAAATTTGTTTGACATTGGACCAACTTCAACTAACACTCACTATCTGTTTTTCTTTTTTTGTGTTCACATTTTGCAGTGGCCATTACCTGGACGAATGCACCGGAGAATCAATTTCCTATTTTGGGCGATGATTACGTGGTGAAGTGCGAAGTGAAAGCTGATCCCAATCCGACCATCGACTGGCTGCGCAATGGTGATCCGGTAAGTAAATTTCAATATAATTTCAATTGTAGTCCGTGGCTTAACTGGCACTAACACTCCCAATCTCTTCGTCAAACGAATAGATTCGCACAGATGCCAAGCACGTGGTGCAGACACATGGTCTGCTTATTCGTGACGTTGCTGAGACAGACGATGGGACTTACACGTGCCGTGCTGCCGTAATTGAGACGGGTGAACTATTGGAGCGCATCATCCGTGTGGAGGTGTACATCCGGCCAGTGATCACACATTTGCCCAGCACACTCGAGGCTGTTGAGGGTAAACCGTTTGCGGCCAACTGCACAGCGCTGGGTAAACCTGTGCCGGAGATAAGCTGGATCAAGGACTCTGTCCAGTTGAATGTCGCAAATGCTGATCGCTTCAAGGTGAATGCCCAGACAGGCCTGTTGACCATCAGCTCGGTCACTCAGGAGGATTACGATACGTACACTTGCATTGCCAAGAATGATGCTGGCGTTACCGATAAAAAGGCCCAATTGAACGTACTCGTCCGTCCCTCCGTCTATGAGCTGTACAATGTGACTGGCGTCAGTGGCAAAGAGGTTGCCATCACTTGCCGCTCCAAGGGCCGCCCCGCACCGGAGATCACCTTCCGCCGCTGGGGTACCGAGCAGCAGTACACGGCCGGTGTGCAAATGGACGACGAACGCATCCAACTCGAGCAGCACTTCGATGATGACCGTGGCGAGAGTACTGGCACCCTACGCATCGCCCGCTCACAGCGTACAGACGATGGTCTGTATCAGTGCATCGCCACCAATAAGGGTGACACTGCTTACAAGACTGGACACATCGCCATCGAGTTTCCCCCAGATTTCACGCACATGAAGGAGCTGCCACCAGTGTTCAGCTGGGAGCAGCGCAAGGCGAATCTGAGCTGTTTGGCCATGGGCATACCGAATGCGACAATCGAATGGCGCTGGAATGGACGCAACATCAAGGATCTCTTCGATACCAATTTGAAAATCGAGGGCACTGGTCCACGCAGCGACCTCATCGTCCATCCCGTCACCCGACAATACTATTCCGCCTACAAGTGCATTGCGACGAATATCCACGGCACTGCCGAACACGATATGCAACTGAAGGAGGCCCGCGTACCGGACTTTGTCTCAGCCGCTGTGCCGCGCCAGCTGACGGCCACAACCATCACATTCGACATACGGGGCCCAGCCACTGAACTCGGCCTACCGATACTCGCATTCAGTGTACAGTACAAGGAGGCCCTCAATCCAGACTGGTCGACTGCACTGAATCGCAGCTGGTCACCAGACTCGCCATACATTGTCGAGGGTCTGCGTCCGCAGACTATGTACAGCTTCCGTTTTGCGGCACGCAATCAAGTCGGTCTCGGAAATTGGGGCGTCAATCAGCAGCAGTCGACACCCCGCCGTTCCGCCCCCGAGGAACCGAAGCCACTGCACAGCCCCGTCCAGAATGATAAGGAGGAGCCCGTCGTTGTCTCACCCTATTCGGATCACTTTGAGTTGCGCTGGGGAGTACCTGCTGATAATGGCGAGCCCATCGATCGCTACCAGGTCAAATACTGTCCGGTAAGTAACTATGGGAGTGCTCTAGTCGAGAGTCAGCCTGCCCAACAAACACACATCCTGAACTGTGCTAATTATCCTTTAAGTTTGTTGTCCAACAGAGAGTTATAAAGTCGATATACAATTATATATTACAAATTATTAAAATTAATCTATTATTATATCATCAATAGAATCATATTGATATAAATTATATTTTGTATTTGAATAGGGCGTTAAGATGGCTGGTACCTGGCACGAATTGGAGGATCGCTGCAAAACGATTGAGGTTGTGGAGACAACATCGTATCAGATGATCGATCTGAGTGGCAATACGTATTATCGCATCGAGCTGAAGGCGCACAATGCCATTGGGTATTCGTCGCCGGCATCGATTATAATGAAGACGACACGAGGTGAGTCCGATTCAGCTAATAACAATCTGGGCACATTGCTCTATTCGTCCGGCTTCAATTCCGGCGTCGGTTCGCTACACAAACAACTCACAATCACAACAACAAGAACAGCAACAACATCAACAACAGCAACCACAACAACAATCATTGCGCTGGCCACAACAATCAGCATTACTTTACTTAGTGTTCTAACCTCAATGTTAGTGTAAAGCGAAGCAAATCGATTACAAATTCGATTGGCTGATCGATTTGTTTCGAATTACTTTTGATCATGATCATTGCATTATATGTAATTGAATATCGAATATCGGAAAAGAATATCTAACATAGCCTTAAAGTCATATGAAATCGATATCGATATCAGTAGCCCTATCAATAGCAGTCTTTTTTAAATATTTAACTACAAGATCAGCAAAAATACTTACACAAAATTCTTGAAATACATGCATACTATATATATATATATATATATATATATATATATATATATTTATATCAATAAATAAACCTATTTTTGAACGCTCTATTTAACGTATATCTAATATATATCATATATATTTATACCACAATATACGTTATACAAATAGCGAGTACAATAACTTTTGCATACATTTTTGTAGTGTTTTTATATTTTCTTTTTTGCGTTTCCAATTCATCTTTTGTTTTTACCTCAGTGTGATCTATTTGATTCTATTTTTCTGCTATTTTATCTGTGTGTGTGCTATATAACTACTACATATGTATATACATATATATGCAATAAATATATAAATATTTTTTTTTTAATTATAACTATTCCTTGCAAAATGTATCCCAGTTTTGATTTCTGTCTAATTTTTGATTTGCGAATCCAGTTACATATTTTTGTTCAATGTGTTGTGAACTTTTTAAAATTTCTTTTGCATGCTTTTGTGCGTTACGTTAAAGCTAACATCTAATATACACCCTATCTTATTCCATTTTAAGTCCCAAACACAAAACACGCGCAATTAGTTCAAATTTTCAAATCAATTTACATTCCAAAAGCAAAATAAATCTCTATAAATCAGCTTGAAATAGGGTCATTTTACAAGTGTTTTTCAACACTGCTTTTTCTTTTGTACTCCACACACTGAGCTAAGCAAAAATGCATTGAGAAGCATTATAAAATTACAAAAAAAAAACTTCTTGGGTTAAATTTTCTCATAGTTTTTTTACGCAACACGCAGCACAGGTGTTGTCCCGCTCACACACATACACACATACACATACACGACATCACACACACACATTAACAGATAACATCACAGCATCGGACAAAAATCTATTGTCCTTTATTCGTTTTGTGATCTGTGCTCTGTGCTTTGTACTCCCTTTCTCTCTTTCATATACCGCTCATTCTCGCCCAGTTTATCTTTTGTGTGCTCTCTTTTGTATACCGTTTTAGTACTGTATTCGTTTTAATTAGTAGTATGTGTGCGTTCCTAAAAGTGAGAACGCCTCTGTCAATTTTTTTTCTCCTATTTTTTAAACTACAATCCATAAGCATTTACTTAATTATTAAATATTAAATAAAAAAAAAAAATAAAAAAAAACAACATCCATAAAACAACAAGAACTCAAAAATGAATCCAAAACCTTTTAATTTAATGTAATTGAATTTTTTTTTTTAATTTTTGTGTGTGCATTCATTACATTTTGAATTTTAAATGCATATTTGTAATAATTAATTTTAATAAATATAAATAAAAATTATTTACAAAAAATAAAACAATTTTGTTAATTATAATACATAAATACACATATATAGTACGTAAAACTTCTTTTGATCGATTTAGTTTGCTTCATCATTATTACTTTTACTTTTATTCTATATTTTCCCTTTGTATGTACTGCGACTATTTCTTTAGTTAAATTTTGTATTAAGCAACAAGATTATTAAATTTAAATTGCAAACAAATACAAATAAACAAACAATTAAAGAATAAATATTGAAATAAAATCGTAAATTGCAATGGCAACTCTTTTTCTTTTTTTTTTTTTGAATACTTGTTGAAAACACTCCTCAATCTCGCTACCTGTCTACGTCTCGCTCTCTCGCTCTCTCTCTCTCTTTCTTTCTCTCTCTGCAAGAGTACAACTGTGTCTCTCATCTTTCACTCATTCTCTCTTTATTTAGCTGCTTGTCATATTGCCATACATTTTGTGCTGCAATACTATCGATATAACTGTCGCTTAAATTAAATAAGACATATAAATGTATAATTAATTACAATTTACCTTAAATAGAAACAGTAATTACTTCAATTTGATACAATACAACTACCGATAGTTAAGCGACAGTTTTTCTATGTGTTTGTCAATGTGTGTCTATGTGTGTGTGTCTGTGTCTGTGTGTGTGTCTGTGTGTCTCCAGTACATTAGTGAACTTGTTGCACAACTCTCTCAATAACATTCCTCATACCTTCATTTGTATTTGCTCTCCGTATTTATATTAATTTAGCCCTAGCTTAAATTATTTAACAAATACTAATTATTTCTAATCAAGCAATTTAGTGTCTGCATCTATATATACATATACATATATAATAACTACATAGCATAATTTACTAATAGATAAATAGTTAATACGTTTAAAACTGTAACACTTTGAGAGTCGCTGTAAATGTCAACAGTGAAAACTGTACACAGTCGAAAATGACTTTAACTAACTAACCAATCTCAAATCCAGTAATACTTACACCCACACACACACACACACACACACATAAATATATAATTATATATATTAAATATAATAGACACACATCTCTCACATTATGTTATGAATCTTCGTCGTCGTCTCTCTCAATATATTTTGAATCGCAAAAACAATATCAAGCAAGAAAGAAAACCAACAAAAAATATTTTTTTGTGTGTTTCCTTTTCTTCCTGTTTTTCTTCTACTACTTTTCATTGTTTTTTCTCTCTTTTACGCTGTGTGAAAAATCCAAAAAAAAAAAAACTAATCCCCAAATCGAATGCTATGATATAAAAAATCAACTACCACTTAAAACCAAAAATAAACCCAACAAACAAACAACAACAAAATACTCTGTAAACTTCTGGCGCACCAAAAAAAAAAAAAAATACCGGTTGTACCTGCGTATCCAAACCCGGTTACCCCCGCAAAAAAAAAAAAAATAACAAAAAACAGACAACCCCTATCCGTATTCAACAAGCAGCGCCACGAATCCACTGCTTGCTACCACTGCACCGTTGCTACTGCTGATCTGGCTAACGACGCGCACTGCCTAAGCGGGTATGCTTATGCAAGCAGTGCATGAGGCAGTGCCAGGAACTACCGGAAACGGATGCTTGAAGCTGCAAATGTTTTGTTCTACTATTCACTTTATTTTTTGTGTTGCGATAATTGTAAATAACAATAAGTGAAAAATGCGAAAAATACCAAAAATGAATTATACATAAATACCTACCACATACATACACATATGAAGCATGATAAGCTTGAAAGGAGGAAGTAAAATAAAACAATATATGATAATAACTTCTCGCTAGGGTGTTAACAATATATGTGCGCTATACATATACAAATTACTATATGATTCCATTCAATGTACAAAATACATACTGCTATATGCCGAAAAAAAAAAAACAAAAAGTCAAATACCAACACTTAGCATACCAAAAATATATATGTGTGTACATGTTTGTCGAATCGCTCACAATTTAATGATATTAAGAGGCATTCAGTTATTTAGTATTATGTATGGCTATTATGGGGTTATACGAACAAGAAACACACAGTACTTAGTAGACATATACTAACATACAATTTCAGTTGATGTTGTCACATACATGTATCCAAAAGTTAGTTCTCTTCCATTTGCATTAACCGACGTAAAATTAACCTGTTGAAGCTGCTCCAGTATTTTGTTGGACAAGAACACTGCCAAAAACGATTTTTATTTACAGCTTCTTATTATACATATATTATAGCTGATATATTGAGCTAGGATGTCTGAAGAAATCGACCCATCTGTTATAAATCAATTCAATTTCTTAAAGTGATTATATGGTTTTCCAAAGCAAAAATGTATTATAATTAAAATAGAATGTCCTACATATTTTCCAGGAACTATAGATTTCTGTGGTACTGATTAAATAGGGGAATTAAAAACAAATGCTTGAAAAATGCTTTTACATTTTTCCATGGGCGCTCTTTTTATAAAACCTTTTTTACGAGTAGTAAACATTGATTCCCTTTTTTAGCTGCTTGAAAATTAAAGAACACGAACACCACCGTTATATATATGCACTGCGATCCCAAGTTGTCCGTTACATATTTTTGGTGTCTCATGTATAGTATGTGACCTTAAAGCCGTTTGTTTTATGTTTCTATTAAAGGTATACGTTAAGGGACAATAAGTAACTAAAAGTACGAGTATGTTAAAAAAATTTATAAACATAGTGAATTTCTAGTTTGAATCCATTTTTAGGAAGCCTACAAGACCCTTTACACCACTAAAAAAAAAACACATGTTTCCAACTACGAATTTTTTTCACATGGTGTATTAAGCTTAAAGTATCGAATTTTTGTATGTTTGTACTCATTGAACATACATATTTGTATACCTAAAATATATAGAATGAAAAGAAAACAAATAAAACTAAAATAAATAAATGAATGGAGTTCAATTTAGAAAAAATATTCCTTGTATACAATTTTTAGTAAAAGAAACTGAAACTTTTTCTAGCAAAATATATATACTATATCATAAAAAGTAATTCCAATTTATACCTTTACAATATACAATATACAAAAGTTATAAATACTTACTATAGTTAGTGACAAATTCAGCCCGCCTAACGTTGCTGAGCAGATCGTATCGTATGGTATTGTTTTTTTTTTATCTAGCTTTGTGAGGCATAAATATAGTTATATCCAAATATAATAAATTAAAAAAAAAAAACAAAACAATTCAAAGACAAAAACTGGCCATAAAAGAACAAAAAAAAAAAAATCGAAATAATCGCCGGGAGAGGCGTAAATTGATAAAGCAGTTTAAGCTATTTAGTAACATCTACGTAATGCTCCGAACTGTATATAAGTCTTTTGCCATAACTCTCATGCATATGATTACCAACAGCTACTAGTAAAGGTTAAGCAAGATTTGTAGTGCCGCTGTCAAAAGCTAAAGCAAAAGAGCACTTTAACATGTTATCAAACTTGAAATAAGTTTGCGTTTACCAGGCAGTTTGCAAAGCAGAAAGAATTGCATAAGAATACGTGATCAATATAGTAAATAAAGCAAATGCGACGTTTCTCATTTGCTCATACACACAGACAAAAAACACACACATACCCAGTAGTAAACAAACCAAAAGCGCATAAGATTCATAAATGTTGTAAGTAAACACAAACAAAAAAAAAAGAAGAAAAATAAAACAAAATACAATATCTAAGAATTAAGTTCATTTTGGGTAATAAAGAAAAATCTTCAACAAAAAAGAGACAGTCTTCTTTCTGTGTGTGTATAAATTGGAAGCCCACCGTGTTGTCTAGCGCTTGAAGAAATTTCAAAATTAATCGAATAAACCGATAAGCGATAAAGTTTAAGAAAAAAAAAAAAAAACTGCTGCACAGCTGCCAGGTGTGAAATACCGACAGGTAATATGGTTCTGCAATAATAATATAGTTTCATATACATTCAGCAATACACACCCACAATTAACCGAATATATAATTAATTCAAATCGTATTCGATTCTAATACCACTAACACTAGATAAACTATAAACAAACGCATAACGGGAATTAGTTCCCATAATCAAAAAAGAAAAGAAAAAACAACATACAAATGTTACTAATACTATAATACAGTTTTTTGTCAAATTAACCCAGTTTAGTTGTAGTATTTATCTATTCGATTAATAACCACAAAACATGCAGTAATCAGAATAGATTGTTTCTAATAATATTTAAATATTTTTAACAATGTTTATAACTAAAAAATCAATTTTGTTAATGGTTTTTGCAATCACAGACTTGTGTATTTGATAAATTTACAATTTTTAAGCGCTATCATTATTGGACACACTGAAACTAATTCTACACACGTAAAGATACGCATTCCTTGTACAAAAAAAAAGATAATAATTGGATTCTAAGTTGATAAAAAAAAAAAAGATTTTGCTTGTATATTTTGCTTATTGGCTTTTAATCTACTTGTCATTTGTCTTTGCATTTTCTCTTGAGTTATCCTGCCTTATTGCGCGCGCTTTCTCACTCACTCTCTCACGCTCTGCCTCCCTCTTCTTTTTCTCGACTTTCTCTCTATCGACATAAGCCCCGCTCCATTGAAAGCTGCATGTTATTTGTTTTTGTTGTGTACTTTTTAATCTATACCGAAATTACCTTTTTCTTATGTTATGAGAAATTGGTGTTACTTACTTTATTTATATTTAATTAGGTATAAATTATATACAATTTAATATTTCATATTTGTGCTAATTTACGGAACATGCTTAATTTACATTTGACTTTCACTTTGAACTACACACACAAAAATGTAAAATATGTTTGTACAAAATTTGAACTCAATGAAAAACACAACCAATTTCAAATAATATACATACCGTTTAACAAAAAATAAGTGTTAATGCTGACAAAGAACAACAAAAAAAAAATCGAAGAAACACATTTTATAACTCGAGTTAAAAGTTAGTTTTTTGGCTCATGGCTTTATTCCTTTGGGAATACAGTCAAGTGCCTGAGTGTTCTATAGATTAACTAAGTTTTAGTATAAAATCTAAAATATATACCAATATTTATTAGATTTATGAAACACAGATTTGAATGACATTTTACTAATCAAGCACTCTTTCTACAACCTCCCTCTCCACCCACACAAACATTTCCTAAATCAAAAAAAAAAAAAAAAAAAACAAAATCTCATCCACAACAGGCATTGATGTGATCCAAGTTGCGGAACGTCCGGTGCTTTCTTCGGCTGCGATTGTCGGCATTGCCGTTGGAGGGGTACTCCTTCTACTCTTCATTGTGGATCTGCTGTGCTGTGTGACTGTTCACATGGGCGTCATGGCAGCCATGTGCCGTAAGGCCAAGCGTTCTCCCTCCGAGATCGATGATGAAGCGAAACTGGGCAGGTAAGCATCAAAATATTTAACTCTGACTCTCTCCCTCTCTCTCGTTTTATCTCTCTCTCTCTCTCTTTCTCTGGGGATTTTTTTGGGCTGGGCTATCGAAACCAAATAATATTGCACTAAAAATGATACGAAATTCCAACAAAAAATAATTAACAAAAAAATATTTACAAATCCAACCAACTAGAAAAATGCCATTAAATGTATGTTCGTTTGTTTCGTTTGTTTTTTTCTACCTCTTTTCGATTTGCACCGCTCCTTAAGCCAAAATTCTCAACGCCCGGATTTCGAATACAATTGGGTCTATGCGCGTCCGAAATCGTTGTTGTTCAATCGAAATTCACTGATAATCGTTTGAGCAAAGTACAACGCAGAAAAGAACTCCTTACAAAATTCGCTTTCACCCAGTCCCGAAAAAACTTCTTTTTTTTTTCAACGATATCGGTTCTTATTTCTCATTTCTAGTGCAATATTAAATGTTTACAATTTTGCCATCTACACCACATAAAAAAGACGAAATTCCGCAATGTTTTCTGTTATCCCTATATACAACAAAAGAACACGAACGCTTTATTATATTTAACTCAAGAGTTGTGTTAATATCTCAAATACTATTTTCTTTAATTCGTTAAATCTCTTCATTTGTTGTTGTGAGTTTTTTTTTCAACAAACACGGATTCCACTGATTCTGATTCAAAAATAGATTTTGGAGAAGGCATTTATTGGATACCACTATCCGAATGACGCCAATATTCAATGAGCAATATTCAAATAGCTTCTCCTCGATCATCCTACACATAATTAATGTAATTACTATAATTGTAATGGAATCTAATGTTATATGAATGGCATAACAGCTGCTTCACTTAAACATTTTACTGAACGAAATTGATTCACTTTTATTTTAGACTGTCATATTGAACAAATCCCACATTTGAAATGACCAGAAGTGGAATCCGCTTATACGTCATTAAATGCTCTTAAAGCATACAGTCAGCCACATTTAGCTTATTTAAAAATAAAAAATAAACCCATATAGTGCCTTTTTTCCTGCTCAATACTACTCTGTATAGTATATAGTTAGACTTTCCATAGTAGCGACAGCTGCTAGACTAAATGTTTCTTTCTTCAAATACTTAATCTTTGTATGTTATTATTTGTATTAAATTTGTAATCATCACAGAAGAACACTCATTTATATTAAAAACAACAAACAAAAAAATAAGTAGATAAAAGAATCACAGTCTCTCTTCATACTTTCTATACTCTCTCTCTCTTGATTTTCTCACCATCAAACTCATACGTACTGTTCAAAATCCAACTCATCTCCAACACAATAAAACCAAACCAACAATCCAACAAAATCCAAAAATAAAAACAAAAAAAACAAAAAAAAAAAAATACAAAATCAAATTGAATTCGATAAAACAAATTCGAAAACAACCGAAATTATCATCATCTAACCAAGCAGTCTTTATGGTTGGCGTTTCCCGCTACCTTATTGCAGTGGACAGCTGGTTAAGGAGCCACCACCATCACCGTTACCACTGCCGCCGCCAGTTAAGCTCGGCGGCTCACCAGTGACATCACCATTGTACGTACATAATTCGTATCCCTTCTTCTTTCTTTTTTGTTTTTATTTTTTTTTTCATTTTGTACTGCTTCTATGCTCTTTGCCGTACTCTTTCTTGCGTAGCACTGGTCTTTGACCTAACTTTCCAGTTTCCCGCACTGTTCATTTCATGTACAATTTGTATGATCATAATGCACCACTGCTGCATGCAGAATGTAGATTTAGCATCGTTTTCTATAACCTTACTTGTAGCAATTAGATGTTGTGTGGCGCTTTAAGTAAGTATAATAATAAGCTTGTGTATGCCGTGCTTATTCTTCTTAGCTGACTACTTTGTAAAGCTCTTGCTCGCTCTTTCTCTCAATCTCCCTCTCTCTCTCTCTTCTGTCAGCTCGCTTTAATAATTGATGATTTTACTATTCCACACAGGGACGAAAAGGAACCACTGCGTACGCCCACTGGGAGTATTAAGCAGAACTCAACCATTGAATTTGACGGGCGATTTGTGCATTCGCGCAGCGGTGAGATCATTGGCAAAAACTCAGCGGTATAAGCAACTCGAAAATAAATTCAAAAATAATAAAGATGTGCACAAAACTTGCAACAGAGAATAGTATTGAAACCGAATGAAAAAACATCGCTTACAACTAGAAAAGGAGCAACACACCAACCCCAAAAAAAAAATAAAATAAAATAAATAAAAAATAAATAAAATAAATAAATAAAATAAAAAAAAAGAAATGAACTAAATGCCTGCATACAAATAAACCGAATAAATGTAGGTAGTACTTACGATGCGAACCAATTGCGATTTACACCAGAAGCAGGAGGAGGAATGAGAACGAAAACCAAAGCCAAAGCTGTTGGAACAGCATTTAGAATTCTGTTTTTGATTGGCATATGAGTTGGGTGTTCAGTTTCTATTCTTAAGTTTTTTTTTAAAGTTCTATATACAATCTTAACTTAATGTCTTAATATACATACTATATCCGATATATAAATACATACATAAATAGTATTTTAAGCTCAGTACAACAAAAAACACAAAAACACCTTACATACACTACTCATATGTCCATGTCGCTTAACTTTGTATTCGCTACATAGCTTCGTCTTCTTTTGTTTTAGATTCTTAGATTTTTCGGACTATATCGACTATATAGAACTGAGTGGATTGTAGCTTAAGATCAAAACAAAAACTTAAATTAATGCCTTACAAACATGAACAACAAAACAAACAAAAAAAAAAAAAAGAAATTAAATATTACATTTATTTAGCATTTAAAGTGAAAGAGAAAAGATTTTTAAATTATATATTAGCAAGGCAGAGAAACCAAGAGAAATATAAACAAAATATTAGTTTAACTAACTTAAACATGCCATAAATAAGTTTTAACATTAAGTTCCAGCATTGAAAACAATTCTTTTCTATTACACTCCCAACGTCCCACACACACCACTCATTTCGTAGTACTTAAACCACTGATCAAAAGACTTTTGTGCATTTGTTTCTTAAAAAACCACACACACACAATCATGACAAATTATTGAATACAGCAAGTTTTTAGTTAAGAATTCATTCACATACAAAATTTTGTTTCCTATTGGTAAATTGGTCTACTTAATAAACTGTACGAATTATATAGAGTTATATATAACTTATTAATGTATGTTAGTTATAAATAAAATGCTCAATGTAAATGGAAAAATATGAATATGCAAATTACCAGAGTATAGATGCAACTGCTCACCAGCACTCCTTGTTTTGGGAGTACTCTGCTCAGTTGAACGCTAGCAATAGAAAAATATTTGAAAGTGTTTCGGAGAATACCAAGCAAAGAAAATTGCAATTGAAAATTCAAAGAATATTCTGAAAACTTAAATGAATATGTAATAAATAAATGAACTCAAAACATAATTATTTTATAATGTATCTGTGTGTTATATGGAACATTTTTATATTCTAAAATCAACTACGAAAATGCCAAACAATTTGTATTATCTTTCTAGTTTCGTGAGATTTCACTTTTTATTTTGTTTCATGTTTTCATGACATTCTGTAAAGAAAAAACACAATAACAAAAAACCATCACATGCAAATATGAAATTATGTACTCAATTTGAATTATGTTAGCCTTAAAATATTTTACCTTTTTTATTTTATTAGATCTTATATTTCCGTGTATGTAAAAAAAAAGAACATAACAACTTGTAAGTAAGAAATCAAAAGAATAATTATTTAAATAATATATATATGTATGTACATGCATTGAAATTTAATGTCTAAGTATTTTTTTTCTACACGAATATAAAATGAAATTGAAAGCAAAAATAAAACAAACCATTTATATGAAATCTATATAAATATATATTAAAGATGAAAAGCGATTTTTTTTCTTTTATATTTCGGTTCGTCCTGTTTTGTAGATGTTTGCCAAAAAAAAGCTTTTGTAGCTTCTGTTGCCAGTTAAGTCAAGCGCCTTGTCAGAGCTTTTTTACCTAATATATGAATGATAAGATATATAATATACACAAATATTATATAAACAAAAATTAATAAAATAAAAAAGAAGAAATACCCCATGAAATACTGAATGCAAAGAAAAGAAATGAAAAAAAAAAAACAAGTAGACAACTTTTTTGTGTGTTTACATAAGGAATTACTAACAAAACCTATCAATAACTAAAGGGCTACTCAATAATTGAATTGTAATTATGTAGTATATGAACAAAATTTTTGGACTGCTTTTGGGAACGCAGCATATAAAATATGGCGATGAAATGCGAACTACAACAAAAAAAACAAGAAAAACAAATAAAACCATTGACATACGAATTTCAAGGTGTAGCTTTTTATAAAACATAAATGAAAAATTATAAAAGAAAAGCTGAATAAAAATCAAACAGAATGAAATAAACAATCGCGAAACTGAATCGTTGGAAAATAAAGTCGTATGTATCAAATCTGAAAGTCTTTTATTAACCTATTGGTTTCATATGGGGTGCGAATGCAGCTAACATCAGCAAGTAAAGTTGTGTTTGGGTTCATACATACATTCGTATCTTACAGATACTAGCTGATTTATTTGTATCTTGTCATGCATTAGTATTTCACACATACCATTTTTATCATCTATATAGTTTTATGTCTTCCAAATCCTTTTCGTATCCTAATTTGCAGATACTTATTGTTTCCTTCAGATACTTTTTGCATCATGTTTTTGAAGCTTTCAGATCATTCGTGTAACTCACAGATTCTTTTGTAGCTGTAGAAGAATCTTCTTCTGTATTTTACGACATTGAAGTTTCAGCTATATTTTTATCTCGGAGTGACACGTGCATACATATGCGTATGCATGAATTAGAAAGAGACAGCATATTGATACACCTTGAACCCTCGTATTTCAGAGACAAACTTTCATATACGTATATCGCATATACAATTTGAGGAAATGTAAATACAAAAATTAAAATGATTAAGGATTTGCTTTAGGATCAAACTCAGCGTAATGGTTTCTTCAAATATATTTACATTGAATTATGAGCATATAGTTTCAGTGCTCTTTACATTATTCAAGTGCCAATTCAAAATCCGTGCTGAAGAAATATAATGCCCCAGAGGTAAAAGCTTCAGGCATTACTAAAACATGTCGTAATGCTATGTTTTGAGTTAACAAATGTTGTTTTAAATCCTATTGGTATTATACCCCGAGGCCATTAAAGCATATAGATATAGGTAAAAAGGTTTATATTTTCTTGATCTTGATTTAGCTGTCTGTATGAATGCGTAATGCATAATTTACAAAAACATTATTTAAAACAATGAAAGATGCTGGATGTCCTATATTGTTCTTCCAGCCAATTTCATAACTTATAATAGAAACTATTCATTTACATTCTATTTCTGTTCGTTGTATATGTTATGTTATTAGATATAAATAAACATATGAACAACTCATTTGGCCCGTTTGCCCTTTGGCCTGCCACGTCGATTGCCATAGTCCACTTCGCTGACCATCAGAGGATCATTGCTCTGGCGCTGAAAGGCGGCTTTGGCGCCAGTCGTTCGCGCCTGTTTGTAGGCTGTATGCGTGGGCGGGGGTCCGATAGCAACACGCTTGAGTGCCTTTGGCAATATATATTCCGGGACATGGGCGAGATGTGAATGCACCTTAATGGTGCGCGATGGTTTGTCGTGGCGCAACGCCTGCAGATCACGTTTGTTCTCCTCGAAAAAGCCCTTGAGCTTCTCACAGTTGAGAATCTCTGTCTTGATCTCACGTATCCGCGTATCGTGCACAGCGACACGGGTAGCGGCACGCCAGCAATCCTGGGCGCGATATCGAAACGCCTCCACCTCCTCCATTTTGAATTGGTATATTCTGAAAAGGGGATGGCAATCAGAGATTAGTTATATGCATTGCCTTGGCTTGAATTAAGTGTATAAGTCTGTCTCACTTGATGATATCATCAACGATTTCCTCTTGCGGACGTTCCAGGCTGTTGGCAAAGGAGCGTTTTAGCTGCTCAACTGTTTTGCTATTGTCCGCCTTCTGGTTATCATCCGAGCTTGACGACGACGGCAGCGTTACCGCGTTATCCTTTTTGTGTAACGTTTCCCGGCCAAAGGTGCTGCGCAATTTCTCCTCAACAGCCAGGTTAATGGGCAACTCCTTAACGCTGACAAACGACAAGACAGAGCCCTTGTTATTGCCACGAGCTGTGCGTCCAGCCCGATGGATATATGACGTGACATCTCGTGGAAAATCAAAATTAATAACATTATTCACATCCTGAAAATCGATGCCACGTGATGTGCTCGACTCGTGATCACTGTGCTGGGATTTGCGTTCTGTTTTTCCCGCTGGCTTCTCCAGTATATGCTCATCGGAGGCAATGATGATGTCGTAGGTGCCACGATTAAACTGGCTGATGGTGTGAATGCGCATGTTGGCCGGCAGCTCCGAGTTGAGCACGCACGAGCGTATGCCAAACTGTTCCAGAAACAGACGAACCCTAAAGAGTGAAAAATCAAGTGAACTGAATATTTAGCAATCTAAATATAAATAAATATGTGCGAATATGTAAATATAACTGCTGTGTTCGCCGCCATCAGCGAGAAGATTAGTCTATGGTCATGCGTGCGCCAATTGTTGCCAATTGCGCAATCCCAAATGAAGTTTGTGTCTTTCATCAGTTGGTGAGCACAACACAGCTCACAGGGATGGATTAAATCAGTATAGAAAAATGACATTTACTAACTTATAGCAACGATCCACAGTGTTGACAAAGATAATGCTCTTGCCCTGGATGAGCGTGAGCTTGAGCAAAGCGCATAATATTGCCGGCTTGTCGTTCTCCTCCGCCAGGATGCGCTGATGTGTGAGCTGTTCGAGGGAGACCAGTTCCGGCTCTTCCAACTTCAGTGTTATGGCATTTTTCAGGCACAAGCCCTTCATCCGCACCACATCGTCTGTGATGGTCGCCGAGACGAGAATCGCTTGGTAAATGGGCGGCAAATGCTTCATTAGCCGCTTGAAATCCTTCTCATAGCCAAAGGCGAATATCATATCGGCCTCGTCCACTACCAACGTTTCAATCTGTTGCAGATCAACGATGCCCGTGCCGGCTTCCACATGTGCTAGTATTTTTGAGGGAGTCGCCACCACAATATCCGGTCGCTCGGCGAGAGCATGACGCTGTGTTGCCATATCGTTGGAGCTGCCGGCAATGTCCGCCACACGGATAACCTTGCCACACGACTCGGCCAGCTGCTCGATGACCAGACGCGACTGCCGGCACAGCTCCTTTGTGGGCGCCAGCACCAAGGCGCTCACACACTGCTCGCTCGCATTCAGCTTGGAGTTAAGGATCTTCTGTATTAGCGGAAGCGCGTAGGCGGCCGTCTTGCCGGAACCGGTGCGCGCCCGCACCACCACATCGTTGCCATCGAGCAGCAGTGGAATGGCCGTTGACTGAATCAAAGTAGGCTGCACCCAGCCGAGCTGCGCAATTGCCTATGATTGCGTTAGAGGGGAATTGCGTTAGGAGACAGTGGGCGATATTGCAATTTTCTATTTCACTTACCTTGAGTATGCGCTGGTCCAACTCCAGTTCGTGGAACTGCAACTTCTCCTGTGTCTCATGATGAGCCATAGAAAACAGGAAAATAAAAAAACGTGCAGCAGTCACTCGCGAAATGCGCAGAAAGGCCGATTGCCAGTGTTGAGAAATCAACCACCTTTGTGGTGCTTGTCGATATAGCAAAATCTTATCGATGTAATTATTTGTTCTACATATCGACTATTTGGTGTAATTAAAATTGATTTAACGAAACTAATTTATCAGTGAGCCTAAGCTAATCAATCGAATATGTAAACACTTTAATCTGGCAACTCTGCAACTTTGCCATTTGAAATTAAATACATAATTTCGCGCTCGGCGTTAAATAAATGGCAGCATTGTCAGCATGTGAAAACCTACCTGAAATATCGATGTTTAGCTACATCGATGTTTTTGGAGAATGCCATCAATGTATCATATTATATCTATGAATATTCCAAGAATTCCAGACACTGCCAACAACAATATCCTTCATAAAAATAAGTTTTTAATTGCTTGGCAAGAAAGTAGTGAAAAATATCTTACATCGGAATAAAAATATCGATGCTTAATACACTTCAAAATATTAATGTATCGATGTTTCATCCAACATTACTCAACACTTAATGCATAAGAACTTTAAGGGTGGAACTAAATGTGTTTATTGCAGCAAATAAATACTAAGACTAAGACGAAGCTGCGTCCTGCATAGAAAAAATGCGCGCAGGCAAAGGCTAACGGTGTCGCTACGAACATTTTCTACCAGATACGCAGTAAGCTGCTGCTGCGTAGCTAAACATGCAAAAAAAAATCGTAAAAAGGGCCAATCGCAAGGTATTGCTTAGTTAACATCTTGTGTAGTTGTTTTAGTTAACAGTTTTACTGTTTATGCCTCTTAATTTGGTTGGGTAACGATAAGCGCGCCATAAATTTGAAATGCGTATGCCTGAAGTGGAAGAGGAAGAAGACAACGTGAAGATTTCGGTGTGTTGCTTAACACTATTTTGTTAGCTAAATCAGCGGAATTGTGTTAAATTTACACTGAATTTAAATTCAACCTACAAGTTCCTTATGAACAAGTACGAAAAACTACAAATTTAAATATTGTGCACATAGCTACGCAATATATACATAACTATGGGATTAAGCAGCTACCTGCGTGAGGGCCTCAATGTGGCTCTCCTAATGGGCGCTGGCGATGCGATAGCCCAGTTGGTGGTTGAGAAAAAACCGTTTCAAGATTGGGACATCGCGCGGACGGCGCGTTTTACTACACTCGGCCTGGTGTTCGTTGGACCAGCGTTGCGAAAATGGTATGGAGCGCTGGACACATTTGTATTGAAGCAACAG
The DNA here is from genome assembly GCA_035041615.1 of Drosophila anomalipes. Taxonomy (NCBI): domain Eukaryota; kingdom Metazoa; phylum Arthropoda; class Insecta; order Diptera; family Drosophilidae; genus Drosophila; species Drosophila anomalipes. Next base: position 41,376,701 of record JAWNKZ010000064.1, on the reverse strand, counting down.
TCTGCTACGCGGCGCGGCATTAAAAAGATGCTTATCGATCAGTCCTGTCTTGCCCCGCCATTCTTGTTGGTGCTGTCGTACGTGGTGCCTCGCATCAATGGCGAGCAACACGACATGGTTGTGGATGGCATCAAGGAAAACTATTTGGCGATTATGCAAAAGAATTATATGCTTTGGCCGCTAGTGCAAACAATCAACTTTTCGCTTATGCCAATCCAGTATCAAGTGACTTTTGCTCAAATTATTGCCTTGTTTTGGAATTGTTACTTGTCCAAGAAGCTCAACGAAAGATAGTTTCTCCACATATACCATTTAGGAAATAGCCTTATTTATAATTGATTTTTTTAACTGATGATCGAATCTACAGACTAATCAGACTTTGTTGAACAAATTCTTTTCATTGATAAATAAAAAGATAAATTGTGCGTTAACAGTTTTTTGTATGTTTGTTTTTAAGCATGCACAATTTTTGCACGTGTTTTCAAAAACATAAACAAAAATCACCTATAGTGGCATTCACATGTGCACGTAGATTTCGATATATCGACATATCGATAACAATTTTGCCTGAGAACTGCAGTCGGTTTGCATTGCAATTTGTGTTTTAATTGAATTAATCACAGCTAGGAGCAAACATGGACCACACCCGAGAGATTCTAACGTTTCAGTTTGGCACATATGCAAACTATGTGGGCGCACACTTCTGGAACCAGCAGGTAAGCTAACAAAAACAACAACAGCAACCGCAGCCATGCAAAGCCGGTCAATTTAACATTTTCCAATTAGGAGGCAAATTTCGTTTACGATGGCGATAGCAGCAATGTGACCGAGGAGCATCTGCCTCAGAATGACATACTATACAGAGAAGGTGTTAATGATCGCAAACAGACGACATTCACGCCACGGCTATTGTGTGTGGATCTCGTTGGCACATTGATGCATCTGCCCGTTGTGGGTGAGCTGTATGGAAACTATTTGCCGCTGGCGACAGATCAGACGGCTGATGAGCTGCAGAAGGCCAAAGAATTGGCCGAGCAGAACAAGCTCTCCACTCACGGTGAACTGGATGTGCGACAACAGCCAGCCGCAACGATATCCGAATATCAGCAGGATTTGCTCAAGAATACAGTAAATACACAGGACAAGGACTATAATTTGGCTGAGACGTGCAGCAGTTGGGCGGACTTTCTATATGCCCGCTACCATCCGCGCACATTCAATGTGCTGCAGGGCATGTTGAAACAGCCAGATGTCCAGGTGTTGGGCTCACATTGTTCCGGCGTGGAGCTGTGGCAATCGGCCGCTTTCAATGAGGATTTTTGTGATCGCATTCGCCTCTATGCGGAGGAATGCAATGGACTGCAGGGCTTTCAGCTGCTCTTTGACATCGACGATGGATTCGGTGGACTGGCTAGCAAGTGCATGGAGCATCTGAATGATGAATATAATCGGGCCATTTTCGCTCTACCTCTGCACTATCCTCGCAGCATGTCCTATGCCAAAGCAGGTGATTTTAATAATATTTAAAGCTAGATAACCTTGACACAATTTATTTAAATTCAAACAATTTGTTTTCCCAATTTTGCAGACACACGCACCTCGCGCAGCATTCGTGTGGTGAACAGCGTGCTCAGCTATAAGCATCTGAGCGAGCAGGCGAACCTATTCACACCCCTGTCCACGCTGGAGACGATCTGGCGTAACCAAGTGCTGGAGTCACGTCGAATCCCGGGCGTCAACTGGCTGGCGGATAATCTGTATCAGAGCTCGGCAGTGCTGGCTGCGTATTTGGATACAGTGACGCTTGGCTATCGTCTGCGCCAGACGCCCAATACTCTGTTGAGCTTTTGTGAGCGTGTCACACCAGCTAATCGGAAGTTGGGCGCTGCTGCATTGGCTCTGCCGCTGGGCATGCAGCGGGAACAGGATCTCATTGACTTTCTGGATGGGCCAGATGGCTCACTGATGACACAGTTGACACCCGGCTGTGATCCGGGCACAACGCATGTCGTCCAGTCGGTGGTGGCGCGTGGTATACCAGATGCACGACTCAAGCGCCCCTTGGAGCAGGCCGGTTCGCAAATCTCTAAGGCCGCCTATCGCTGCAACAGCGTCTCTCAGATGCTGCAGCTGTACTATCAGTGCGCCTATCATAGCAGTCTGACGCATGCCGCCTCGACACCGCTGGCACTCAAAACGCATCTCCCCTTTCCGTATGAGATCTTTGATGCCAGCATCGCCGCTGATGGCTTTAAGCTGCCCGGCGATGGACAGCGTGAGCGGGATACACGTGTGGCCAGTGCACCAGCACTGGCTGCAGTGCAAAACTCCAGCAAGCTGGGCACTCATCTCGATTCATTGCATGATCAAACGCATCGCGTTCAGCTGGCCAAATTGCGTAATTTCTCGCAGGTAGCTCTCGAGCGAGATGAATACGACTCGGCACTCGACAGAATCCTCGAGTTTCGTGACAACTATGAAGACTCGCACTATCTTTAAGCGGCCATCACTTGTGGTCCTCATTTGAGCGAACTCACACAGCCACGCATACATTCAATAAACGTATTCTGATTTAAGGCCTGCATTCCGGGAATCGCCAAACGAATAAACAGCACAACAGTAATCGAATTTACAGTCTGTTAACTAATCGGTTTAATGGATCTATCAATGAGAAAGCCGCAGACAATGTAATCCGATTAAAAATAAAATAACTTTAGAATGACATCTACACAAATTATATTACTAACATTAACTAACATAACCGATACATCTCCCATATTCCATAATATATTATTAAATATTTATATGGGGGAGGATAAAGTGTCTGTTTGTTATTTGCCAGCAAAACTATTCCTTTGCAGGCTTCATATTCAGTTGAAGATTTTATAGAAAGTTAATTGGTGGCTTAAATAACCTAATTGAAGCATAATATCGAAAATGTTATTTTTAATTTGGTAACTGAATTGCTAGCGTTTAATTAGCCATAATGCCACATTCGCTTGCAACGCTTTGTACGGTTGCACCAATCCTTTGTCTTTTCTTGCTGTTGTTTGTTGTACGAGGCTTTTAGCTGCAAGTCAAGTCATGGATTTGTTGCTCTCAACTTCTCGCCATTGCTTAATTTGATTGACAGCGGCAATTTGATTGACTAGGCAAAAGTAAAATTATATTAAAATTGGTGACTACGAAATACTCTTTTAATACAGTCTAAACACATCTAAAACAGAATTTACAACCATTGCGAGAGTTAGCACAACTTAACAACTTATAAGACATGATTTTCCTTTTCTCAATTCCAGGGCAACATTTTAGGGAAGTCTTACATTAGCTTATTATCAAACTTTATTATTAGGAATCAAGAGAGCAAATTTTATTACCATTTTCTGAATTTGAGAAGGGATTCTTTCTACAAATAAGCGATTTGCATTTCCAAATTTGTTTAGAAATAATTTCTAAAAACATGAAACATTTTGAATTTTCAAAGCGATTTTCATTTTGATGTACTTTTTTTCTCGGAGCGTTCGTGATGGTAGATTGGTAGATTAGAGTCGAACACAGCCTGTTGCAACATTGAATCGAGGATATCGTTGGCCTGAAGGCGATGTCAACGATGGGTTAGCCGTCGGGCGACTGGCCTAATTTAAAGAGGCGCCAATTGATTTCACGGCATGGACGTGCTGAAAATCTTTTGTGTAGCCGCACCTTTTCAAGGATTCCTTTTCAGCTCTTGCGGGCTTTGACTACGTGCACGGCTGATTAAGCCTTTTTTTTTAGGGCCAGGTTTGAGTTGCTGCTGCTGCTGCTGCTGTTGTTGTTGTTGTTGTTGCTTGGGCAATTCGAACTTTTCGTTCGCCTAATTTATATGAAAATTTATTGGCAATAAAGCGGCAGTAATTGAAATCTCAACGGGAGTAAATCACAATTTTATGGACGCACTGGAAAACAAAGACGGAGCGGAACGTTGCCGATAAAGGGCCGGACTAGGTAGTAGGTGTACACAATATGATGAGGTTAATAATTCTCTTGTTTAAAGGGGTCAGTTGGGTTCAAGTTGAGGGCGCGGCCCCTTTTGCCACATTGTTGTGCAAATTAAATTTCAATTTGATTGGCATACAGCTCCTTGAGCCCCGCTCGCCGCTTCCTTCTCCTCTCTCTCTCTCTCCCTCTCTCTCTCCATCCGTGTCTCTGTCTTTGTCTCTGTGTATCCCATTGCTTAAAGCATGCGGATATACTGTGGCAGCTGTTGCCACAGGAAAAGGGCTCGGCCCCAACCCGAGAAACCTTGAAATTAAAATTATGCCAACGTCTTTAATGGAAGTGGTGCTGCGCATTTTAAATTCAATTGAATTTATTTTATTTAATTTTTTGCTTCTTTTTTTTTCATTTCTCCTCGTTTTTAATTTCATTTGTTTAATTTCGTTTACGTTTGACCAGCTGGAGTTATGTGTCGCCCCATTTGGGGCAGCTGCATTAATATGCAGCACTGCCTTTCCTTCTGTATCCGCTTTCAATAGAATCCTGTTTCTTGAAACTGCAAACTATTTCAAAGCCAGCACAGTAAACCTTTGCTGTAACCATTATCTATTAATCTCTGTAAGCATTCACTTACAGAAATTTTGTTTACTTACAAAACAAATTTGCTTTCATTCTACAACAGAAAACTCTTTAGTAAGTGAGAAAAACATTTCCTTTGATAGAAAATCTGAAAACAAATAACAAACGAATGCACCGAGTTAGAGGAGAAATGTTAAGCTATTTTTCAATCGTTTTTTTAGCGATCATATTATTTCTGCTCTAACTTTGTACGACTTCCATTCAATTAAGAGAAACTTACAGTTGGCTTGGAATATGATACTATCTAAGACCATTGGCAGTTTATATGGTTTATACTTACGACTGTGTTTTCTTATATTTTAATAAAAATAAATAATTGCTAGCAATGAAATTGTTTTCCTCGCACATTAGTAAACAGTTGTTTTGTGGTTTGTTTTAGCTGCAATTGGTTTCTATTATGATTGAGCAAAGAATTTGTGAAACAGAAAACAAATAAATACAATTTGGTTTAAAACATACCAAAACATAATAGTATTTCAAACTTAAGTGTCACCTAATTAACTCCAGTCTACGTCGTGCCCAAGATAGCTGTTCCCCATTGTTAGTAATATGGCAGCTTTAGCAGAACTGCCTTTTTTCCAGATCTTGAGTTCATTTCCAATTCTTTCAGTTTCTCTGCTTCACTTGCATTATGGATCATGTGTAAAGCCCGAATTGTAAATGTGCCAGATGGCTTAAATGCTATCTAGAGTTCAAATAAACTGCTGCCAGAGTCTAATCAAAGCACGCGCCAAACGTTAAGCAATTATCGTCGATAACGCATTTAAGCATGGAAAAGGATAACTGAGTTGGAGCGCCAGTTGTAGCGTTGGTGAGTTGAAGTTGGGCCCCTTTTGCATTTTACACGTAATAACAATTACAAATGCGCACTCCACAAATCAAGTGGATGCCTCCGCCCTGACCAGGTCGGGCGAACACACGGATCACACAAAGCAGCCGGAACCGGGAGCAGCCAATGCACGGACTAGACTATCCATGGCAGCCTGACTGGGAGCAACTCAGCAAGCAGTCAGGCAGGCAAGCAGGCAGGCAGCTGGCGGCCTGGGTGGCACTAATTACAATTCAGGACGCGTTGCACTCGAAAGTTGTTGCTCATTCAACACTCGAAGCGAGTGCCGTCCGCGTGTGGCACAAAGCGGGCGGCGCGCGGATGGATCAAAGTAGCAATTTGCCCGGGCAAAGTTGTACCCACCCACAAAAGTGTTGTTGTAATTAAATTATGTGCCAAGTGACGTCGTCGTCTTCTCCTTCGGCGTTGTCGCTTGAGTTATAGAGGCGAGGAGGCCCGTGAGACGGGCGAGGAGGATGGGGTAAGGTGTTTGCAGACAAAGTCGCTGCTTTTCTTGCGCCCATCGGAGATGTTGTGGCAAATTAAGTTTGTTTTTGTTCTAGATTAAAAAGGCATTGAAATGTCGACGGTTCGCAAAAGGTTTCCCACTCAAGACAGACTCAAAGAATAAAGCTAGAGCGAGAGAGATGAAGAGAGAGAGAGAGAGAGAGAGAGATGAAGAGAGAGAGAGAGAGAGAGAGTGGGATGCTTGCGTGTGTGTTTGGTGGTTGGTCTGCGTTGCGGTGTAAGTGGCAGTTAAAATGACGCCTTTTGGTCTGAATGAAGTTAACTTTGTTAAGTTTGTTTTGCTTTTGGCGCATGGCCCAAATGGATTTGGTTCGGTTCATGATTAAGTGCCATCAAGCACTAAAATTAAATGGCAAGTCAATATCCAGGTGCACTCAATTGGCCAATGGCGGATCAACTGTTTAATTGCCATATATGAACTCCGTGTGTCACACATATTGAGATAGTTTTCACTTTGGCGAACCGGTTCACCATTGCATTCAAAGTGGTTCAGTGCCATTGCTTAACAACTGGTTGGGCTTTGCATAAATGAAGAACCCATCTCAATGCCAGCTGCTTCTTATTTCCTATACATATGCTCAACTTAAATACATTATTATTATTATTATTGTAAAATACAGCAAAGTTGCAGTTGTTGCTTAATTTAATTATATATATTCAACAATATTTATATCATATAATTATTTACTTTCAAATGCAAGCTCGAGACCTTAGTGCAAAATTTGTGAAC